>LBNU01000724.1:14134-25823 GCA_014162995.1 Artemisia annua | reverse complement strand
AATCTTTATCTGGTTACTATTCCTAATCACTCTTCCCATAAACGTTTTCCAAAACACAATTTCAGCCTCGTTGGGACTTTAACGACCCGGGGAAACACTATACTCCTCAGGATTTCATTGCATTGTGCTCTAGACTTTCAGGGTTTATTTGTTACGGTTAGTCATTCACAAGTGGCTAGCTCGTGTGACAATACCTGTTGGTTTTGAGCCAATCAACCGCCTATGTAACGGGCCGAGATATGGGACTTCACCCATATCCTTTGTACTTAAACGTTTTTTGGAGTAATACATTTACCGGGGAAACCCTTTACCCAAAAAAAATATATACAAAACTCCATATTATAGATATACTTCATAATACCATGTAAGGGTGGCAATTTAGGTCATTCAGATTGGTGGGTTCGGGTTGGAGGGTTGGTGGGTTCAAAAACCTTAACTAAACCTGAACAGCTGACCTGTTTAGTTAATCGTGTCAAAAAACATTAACACGTTTATTAAACTGGTTAGTCGAGTAGTAATTTGACTCCGGTTGTTAATCCAACCAAATGCAAGAGCTTGAATCGATTGATTGCCTACTTGGAAGAGTTACAAAAAATCGTGTCACTACGGAAAGGCCAAATCACCCAAATTACTACTCTGATTATGGCACAAAAAGTTACGTCGGATGATCTCAAAAACCATGTTGTTACACATTGCGAAACTAATAGAGTATATATGCATGTTTTTAATCATAAAGCTGTGGGTAAAGTCCATAAATTAGCAACGTACTTTCTCAACTTTACCCAGTTAGGTAACGAACTTTTTTTATTACCAATTTAATATGTGAAACTTGCTAATTTTCGACAATATAGTCATTACACAAGGGTATTTTAGTAAACAGCAGGTCAATGACTATATTGTCACATAAATTTGCATCGTTAGTCCTTTTTACTAACGGTCGTTAGTAAATAACTTAAAATTTGCATCGTTAGTCCTTTTTACTAACGGCCGTTAGTAAATAACTTAAAATTTGCATCGTTAGTCCTTTTTCGCCCGTTTTTGTACGTTTTCGTCCGTTTTTAAACGTTTTCGTCTGTTTTTCTCACGTATTGCATTTTCAGGTTAAAATCTCGCGAGTCTTGATGTAAAACATCATTCCGGACAACTTTCATGTTTTTCAATTTTGATGATTCGGACCAGAAAATGATCAAAATCGTGATTTTTAATCAATACAAAAACCTTTTTTTTAAATCGATATAGTTGTTTCTTAAAACGATGGTCAAATCGATACATAAACATTTTTTAAAATTGATACAGAAACATTTTTTAATCGATGGTCAAAATCGTGATTTTAAATCGATACAGAAACTTTTTTTAAAATCACGATTCTGACCATTTTCTTGTCCGAATCATCAAAAGTGTGAAACATGAAAGTTGTCCGGAATGATGTTTTACATCAAGACTCGCGAGACTTTAACCTGAAAATTATACGTGAGAAACACGGACGAAAACGTACAAAAACGGACGAAAATCACGATTAAAAAACGGATGAAAACGTACAAAAAGGAATAAAACGTGTAAAAAGGGACGAAAGCGGATGAATAAGTAAGAAATCTAAATTTTAAGTTATTTACTAACGGCCGTTAATAAAAAGGACTAACGATGCAAATTTATGTGAAGAACACAAAGGTATTTTAGTAAAACAACAGGTCATAATGACTATATTGTCGAAAATTAGCAAGTTTCACATACTAAATTGGTAATAAAAAAAATTCGTTACCTAACTGTGTAAAGTTGAGAAAATACGTTGCTAATTTATGGACTTTACCCTAAAGCTGTGGTCCAACTTCTTATCTCTATCACACTCAAGTTCCATTTATGTTTCTTTTCCATCAACCTTTAGACTTTCAATTGCAATATATATGTATTACATGAATTGAAACTCAACGTTTGTTAGGTTCCCTAAACACTTAATTACGAATTTAGGGAGTATGAATTATGAAACATTACTTAATATGGACTTTTCTTTGAGCATTTGGTTCGTCTGTCAATAGTTAAGAGTTTGTATAACATATGTGAAAAGGACATTTTCTATCAACTTCGTGACCGAGTTAGCAGGACTAAAGGTACATATACCAAAAATATATAAAGTATGGTATTTGGAATAATGTGTGTATTATTAGGTGGTACAATGCAAGTGATTTTGTCTATCCATGTGGTTGGGCTGCCTAGCTCTAACTAACTGCTATTTATTTAGTTAATTTTTAAAAACTTTGTTTATCTTTAAAACTAAAAGAATTTACTCAAAGACAACAAGAATGTATTTAAAATAGTTACTTTCAATAAATCTGTTTAGTTTCAATCTCCTAGAAAGTTGAGATATTTTCTGGTCCAAAAGTTTATACGAGTTGAAAAATAAAACAACAATTATATATTTATCTTGTGTTGTGTTTTGGTGCTTCCATATTCAAAACATATCTCGAGAGATCGATTTTCAGAAAGTGAAAAACAGTGCCGGAGAAATTAAAATTGATCTAATGACAGCGTATAATTTTGCCACATAAGATACATGAAGTCATTCTATTGCTATCACAAAGTAAATTTAAAATAATTTGGTCAATTCATTTAAATTTTATCAAGCAAAAGAATATGTATAAAAAGATATGCGTCGATTTTATAAAAAAACTTAAAAATAAGAAGGTAATTAATAAAACTTTAGTTATTAACTTTAAATAAATTATAATGATTTAACTAAACTTATCATATTTTTAATAACTTTATAAATTTAATAAATACCCGAGGCTTTAAATTTTTTGAAAAAAAATATAAATATTATCATCATATTATGAAAATTAATTTTTATGAACAGAATTATAAATATCAAAATGAAATCATGAGTTACTGTGATATGTGAATGAATACGCGAAATTGTACATATACCAACAATTCGTAATATTCATCTTTATGAGATTAAGTAAGAATGTTCGAAAAAGTTTTTCTTTACTATCCATGTTAAATAACGAATCATGTTATTCTTCTTTATAAGTTTGACCCGCACGTACATGGTTTAAAAACTATATTTGGCTAAAATTATTATTAATTGGGTTATATATATCAAAATGAAGGCACAACTCTAATACCTTACGAGTTACTGTGAGAGGAAAACATATATAGTATTGTGCATATAACAACGACACATATAGTGACTCTTTAAAGTTTAAATAACGATATATAGAAAATCAAATTTTAAGGGTCATTACGTAATATTAAACATGCATAATGTCTAACACATATTATCAATAGTTAAATTTAAATAATATCAACCTCAACACAATGCCAATTAAATCTAACTAATATCTACACAAAATAATACATGTGAAAAACTTATGTAAAAACTCGCACATACACGAGTATTATAACTATATAAGTGTAAAAGATTTTATATAATATTATAGAAAAATTTCGTTAACAACTTCGTATGTACCCGAACAAGTTTTACTATGCCAAAAATATTTACATGATAGAAATTTATATTCTTAACTAACTGTATTATTAAAATTAGATAATATCTTGTATATATAAATAATCAAAATTTGTGACTTATATCTAAACATATTGAGTAAGATTTATGTCAAAATAACGAGCTATATAACTTGTTTGATTATAAGGTACCCGATCCCTTGCAAAGTAGAAAAAAATAAAAAGTCTAAAAAGTATTTACAACCGTTAGATCATAAAACAAGATCTGATCAAACTAAGAAAGGGCATATACACATAGGGGCATACTCGACATTTCACCATTCTTCTCAATAACTTCCCACCACCTACGATCATCATCTTCAGATCTAACACAATCCCCATCTCCTCATCCTATCCAACCTCTTTCCAACAGCTCCTCCGCCGCCAGTCCTCCCCCTCTGCCGACGAAAAGACATGTTCAGGCCACCGACGAGTTTGACGAGATCAGAAGAAAAAGAACAATATTGATTATTAATGTTGTTATTGTTTTGATGATTATGAGGTTGTTGAAGTGGTCTGTAACTCCAATTTTCGTCATAAAGGTTGTTTTGTTTTGTTTTGTTTTGGTCGTTGTTTGCCACTGCTGCTTCTTTTCATCATCTTTGAATTTAAAAGATATTTTGTACTTATTTTTATTCATATATAAGTCAAATGTATAAAGTAAAGTAGTAAATATTTCGTCTTGGGCTTCTTTTACTGGCTAAATATTTTAAAGTAAAGTAGTAAATAGTTGTGGTCTATGTTTAAATTTGATGAGTAGAATGCTAAACTAAGTTTATAAACCCGCTTCTTTTACTTAGTCAATAGGTTTTCATTGTTTAAATGTTCATCGAGAGTTGTTCATGAGTTTTTATTACAGGCATTGTTCCATCAATAAAAAGAGTTGTTAATCGATTGAAAATGTTATTAATGAATAAAAGAGTTGTTCATCGATTGAAATGTCATTAATCAATAAAAAGTGTTGTTTCATAAATAAAAATTGTTGTTCACCGATTAAAAAAGACATTTCATCAGTTCATCAATTATTTTTAATAACATTCATTAGTTATTTTATTATAATGTTCATCAGTTATTTTTTATAATGTTCATCAATTAATTTTGTTCATCGGTTATTTTTGATATTATTCATCAGTTCATCAATTTTCTAATAAAAACACAATGTTTATTAGTTCATCAGTTATTTTTGACATTGTTCATCAGTTATTTTTTAAAAACATTCATCAGTTATTTTTTATAATGTTCAACAATTTTCAAAAAAATAACGTTCATCAGTTATTTTTTTATTATTCATCAGTTATTTTTTATAACGTTCATCAGTTATTTTTGATAACGTTCATCAGTTATTTTTTATAATGTTCAAAAGTTTTCGAAAAAATAACGTTCATCAATTATTTTTTATATTGTTCATCAGTTATTTTTTATAACGTTCATCAGTTATTCTTTTATAACGTTCATCAGTTATTTTTTATAATGTTCAGAAGCTTTCGAAAAAATAACGTTCATCAATTATTTTTTTTTATTGATCATCAGTTATTTTTTATAACGTTCATCAATTATTTTTTGATAACGTTCATCAGTTATTGTTCACTTTTAACGTGCGATATCTCACTCATATTATATTGGATTTGAGTGATTCAAATTTATGGGAAAAGAATGGCCAAAAAGCTAAAACTTTCGTGTCTTAAGTTTTGCAAAAATTCGGCCTTTAAACTTGATAAAACTAGAGCCGAAAATGCCAAAAATTTCAAGAAAATCAACACCCACTTAAAAAGTTGAAAAAAAAAGTTGCGATTTATATCTCATAATGCATACCAAATTAAAGATAATCAAATTTAAAAAATTATGGTGAAATCGGTTTTACATGAAAGTTTGTCGTTTGAAAGTTATTTACGTTTGAAGTTTTGGGGTGAAATAAAAAAAAGGGTTAAAAGGACCAAAATGCCCCCTAACCGAATTTTAAAAGAAAAGAGGAAGGGAGTGAGTGGAGGACACTTGTCACATTGTGAGTGACTTTCTAGGCTTTTTAATTTTATTTACTTTCTAAGTGATCGCAACTCTTGATTATAAACATGCATATTTGCCGAAAGATTTTTTCATAGGTTCAAAGGTTGCCTATTTTTGGTTGAGGAATTTTAATTGAACTACCCTTATCTATTCACCAAAACTGTATAGCAATACAACCCTCCCTAACTTTTAAAACAACCATTCTATATATATTCATAATCATCCTTCATAACTTGTTTTCTACCAACCAAACACCCTCAAAACATAACAATATTAGCACAATGCCTCCTATTCACTCTAGCCCATTTCATCAAATGGAAAATCAAGCCTTTGCATCATTATTACAACACACAACTAATAGAGAAAAACGATCAAAAAACCGCGGTAGCGGAGGAATTTTTCGTATGTTCAAGCTTCTTCCCATGCTAACATCCGGTTGCAAAATGGTTACGCTATTAGGCCGGTCTAGAAAACAACTTCTAACCTATCACGCAACCACTGGAACCCTATTTGGTCATAGAAGAGGGAGAGTAAGCTTAGCAATACAAGAAGATCCACACCGTCTTCCCATCTTTGTAATCGAGCTTCCCATGAGCTCCATGGCATTTCAAAAAGAAATGGCATCAGATATAGTACGATTATCCTTAGAAAGTGAAACGAAAACTAATAAAAAGAAAGTGTTAGAGGAGTTTGTGTGGGGGGTATATTGTAATGGAAGGAAATATGGTTATTCAATAAGAAGGAAACAAATGACAGATGATGAACTTCATGTCATGCAATCTTTACGTGGCGTGTCGATGGGTGCAGGAGTTCTTCCAGGGTTCTCCGAACAGGAGACCACGGTCGATGGTGAGTTGACGTACATGAGAGCAAGATTTGAAAGAGTGGTTGGAACCAAGGATTCAGAAGCTTTCCATATGATTAATCCTGAAGGTGCTGGTGATGGCCAAGAACTAAGTATTTTCTTTGTAAGGGTACATTGAAAAGAACATAATTTTACAAGAAGTTTTCTTGTATTGATGATGTAAATGAAAGTTTTCCTAATTTTTGTTTGGGAATCGATTAAAATATGAAGTTTTTCTAATTTTCTTGGATCAGTTTTCTGTATTTGATATTTTTCTTTCAACTTTTATGTGCATACCATGGTAGCTAAATTGACAATAAAAGATATAGATTAATTAGATGTTTGCCCTATAAGTTGTTTGATATAATATCTCCTCTTGTTTTGATAAAACAAAATCACGATGGAGCAATATACTATTGCCTACTAATGGCCCGGTGATCTAATGGCAACGTACATGTAAAAGATAAATCGCGTAACATTTAAATATATTGAACTAAACACAAGTGCGTAAAAATGTATGATATGTAGAGCATCACTTTAGCGAGTACTTAAAAATATAGATGTATGCAAATACTAAAAGTGCAATTGTAAAATGCTTAAAAGTAACTAGTAAATATATATATATTTTTTTTCACCCAGATCGAGCAGTAAATCTGAACTTAATAAGTTTAAAACCCCGAGACTGACAGTAAAAACTCAATCTCTAAATTGTCTATTGTTTGAATTATATTGAATCAATATATGTTGTTCTCTATCTCCACGTAGAAGTTTAGCACGAATAGCGAGTACATTTAGACCTCCGATCATACCATTTCTGTTGTTGGACAACTACGGTGCTAACTCAGACAACTCTTACGTACACTACATTTCCATTTATCAAATTACTCTGAAGAATTAACCACAATCATCAATTCATCTTTTTATACTAATGGCAACATGTTGTGGACTTGTATGAGCCATGGATTAGGTTTCGGGCTCTTTCCATGCAGTTTGGGAGCCCAAAATGCGTATAGCAAATGAAAATATGCATGTAACATGCATTATTCAGATTTCTTCCATTCATGATATATGTTATGATGTTTTCAAATATCATCTCTCGCTCATATATATAGATCGACCTTTATCTTTTGATGTGAATTGGTTGTGGCCAAGATCAAAGAGCGTCTATAACTATAGAATGATTTGAGTTGGGAGTACCAAAATGAAAAGAGGCCTTAGCTTGTTACCATTTATAAATTGGATGCCACCAAACATATACTTAATAGTTATGAATATAACTTAAGAGGGCTAAAAGAACATCAAATACTTTAGATACAAGGTTCAAGAAGATCTTAATAACTTCACAAATAATTTAGCTTGTAAACTTCAATAAAATGGTGACACAAACATTGTATGTCATTTCATGGACTGATTGAAGCTATCAACTCTAAAGACATGGAGAAACATGGAGGAACGACATGGCAGCACTAGCTCTTTTACGGTCACAATAATTTAGATAGTGAGTTGAAGTGCCGAAGTGCGTCATATAGGGAAAAAGATGATCAAATATGTATATATATGATCAACATGTAAATTTATACATACATGCATTGAACCAGCCTCGACCTACTTAACAATTACGGGTCATATATGACGTGCACCGGTGCACGACACATACATTGTTGATATATACTCGTATATAGCATGAGTACGCTTTTGTATCAAAATTACTTTTTATTTAGATTGAACAGAGAAAAATGACGTAGACCCATTAATTGGATCCATGTAAATTCGGCTTGAATCTATTCGCTTGGCCCATTTACGTCACCTTCTTTCACTACTAAAAAAATCACTTTTTTTTTTTTTTTTTTTTAATCTACTAACTAATCTGAATTTTTTGCCCATTACCACCAAATATTTTGGTCTTATAGTTTGGCCCATTACAGCCAACTTTTTGACCCATTATGACTCCCTTTCAAAGAATGTACTAAAGTTTGTGTTTCTTTCAAGTTGTGTCAAAACGAGGTGGAGCACCCGCGCGTTGCCGCGGTGAGTTTGGCGAAAGTAGGAAAACTGGAAGTAAGTTGTGGCGTTTTAATGGCACAAACCAGCTGCAAGTGTTGCAGGTGTGCTAGAAAATAAATAACTGCCATTTGCATTGACCCTTGCATGGGTAGATTACATGATTACATAGTTAGTGAGGTTTTGCAGTTGAACTGCTATACAAAAGATCAGTACATGACAGGTCTGCATTGATGCATGCAAGGTCAAGTGGCCAGAGTATGTTAAACAAAAGATTAGCAATGTTTTGCTACATATTTCTGTAGGATGACCACAAATATGTTGCAAAACATATGTGCTTCTAACAATGGCAGCATGGTTTTAAATATTTACATAACTGGGTGATCACTTAGTTTTGCCTTTTCTTGTCAGTTCCCCGGGTTCTTGGTTTGTCTTCAGCCATAGCGTCGGCAGCGGTGCATTAACTAAAAGCAAAGAAGAAATTCATCAAAGTTAGTGCATCTATCAATCAAAAGCAAAGAAGAAAGCTAATATATTAACAGAAAATGGAATGAATGGAATTAATTTTTTTTTTTTTTGGTAGGTATGGTATAGCTTGTGAGTGTTAGGTATGCACTGTTTAGTGTATTGTTGCCTATATAATGAGTCCTAATGTCTGCTCAATTGTGGTACAGATTACTTTGCAAAAATCCTGGCAACAAAGATGGCTTTAACTCCTAAACTCGATGAATTTAAAGAAGCTGCTGGTTCTGATCAGTTGCATCGCGCTCTCAAAGTGCTGTTTCTGCAAGAAGAGGCAGAGAATGAAGGTCTTGTTCTGGTTTTGCTTGATAAATGTGACGATGCGCGTGGCAGAATCGCAACGAAAAGGGCGCTGCTTGAAGAGGTTGGAAGGTTGAATGGCCCGGACCCTGTTGTTGGTAGTGCAGTCCAATGCTTAGAAGAGTCAGCGAGCAAAGATTCACAGCTGCTATTGGCGTTAGCTACGGTGTTGAATGTTGCAAATGAAGGACGTGCTGAGAAACGGCGTTATGTGGTGACGATGGAGCAATACAATTAGAGCTTGGTTATGTGGGTTTAGGTGTTGTTGTGTTGTTAAGTAGCTGTCTGTGTAGGCTTTAATTTCACTGTAATATTGTGCTTTTATGTTGGCGATTAAGATTATGTNTGGCAACAAAGATGGCTTTAACTCCTAAACTCGATGAATTTAAAGAAGCTGCTGGTTCTGATCAGTTGCATCGCGCTCTCAAAGTGCTGTTTCTGCAAGAAGAGGCAGAGAATGAAGGTCTTGTTCTGGTTTTGCTTGATAAATGTGACGATGCGCGTGGCAGAATCGCAACGAAAAGGGCGCTGCTTGAAGAGGTTGGAAGGTTGAATGGCCCGGACCCTGTTGTTGGTAGTGCAGTCCAATGCTTAGAAGAGTCAGCGAGCAAAGATTCACAGTTGCTATTGGCGTTAGCTACGGTGTTGAATGTTGCAAATGAAGGACGTGCTGAGAAACGGCGTTATGTGGTGACGATGGAGCAATACAATTAGAGCTTGGTTATGTGGGTTTATGCATTATTGCAAGATATTCTATGATCTCCTTTTATTTATTTATCGTTTTTATTTTATAAAGTTTGTTCTTTTGTCTGGGCCTATATAAAGGTGCGTTTATTGTTATATTTCTCATAGACCTCACATCTAAGAAAAATGGGTGCGAGACCAAACATTGATCATTTAAAAGAGTCATGTGGTTCTAATCAGCTCCAACATNACGTGCTGAGAAACGGCGTTATGTGGTGACGATGGAGCAATACAATTAGAGCTTGGTTATGTGGGTTTATGCATTATTGCAAGATATTCTATGATCTCCTTTTATTTATTTATCGTTTTTATTTTATAAAGTTTGTTCTTTTGTCTGGGCCTATATAAAGGTGCGTTTATTGTTATATTTCTCATAGACCTCACATCTAAGAAAAATGGGTGCGAGACCAAACATTGATCATTTAAAAGAGTCATGTGGTTCTAATCAGCTCCAACATTGCTTTAAGTATTTGTTTGTGCAGGAATGGAGAGCGAATGACGATTTTATCACGTATATTGGGCAGAAATGTGCAGATCTTGAGGCCAACATTCAGAGAAGGGCATTACTAATTCAAGAGAGTGAGTCTTTTGGGCCTTTTCATAATGTGGCAGCTGATGCGGTCGAGTGCATGGGTGAGACACAACAGAGGGACCAGGATGTGAAAACGTAGAGGGGGGGTGAATACGTTACCGTTTAAAAACTTTACTACTTGTTGTATCAAATGTCCATTTTAGCTTGTTGTAATATGAAAGACGTTTCTTGTTGTTTATGACCTTTGATATATATATAAAATAAATAAATAAATTATAAATAATTTTTAAAATAATTATTTTCGGAATAAATAAAAATATATTTTTATTTTAAATAATTTTCGGATAAATAATAAAATAATAAAATAATTTTTATAAAATTATTTTCGGATAATAAATAAAATATATAAAAATTTATAAAAATTTTTGAATTAAATAAATAAATTCGGAATTATTATTTTTAATAAATAAAAATACGAAAATTATATTATTAATATTTTTAATGTTTTTAAATAAATAAATAAAAATAAATACGAAATAAATAAATAAATAAATAAATAAATAACAAAAATACAAAAGGGTGCGTTTGGGTGGTTACCGGGCAAGAAAAGAGAAAAGAAAAATAAGGGTAAGTGGTGGTGGCTCACGGTGGTGGAAGATGGAGCGGCGGTGGGTGGTGGTTCGGGGTGTTCGGGGTGGTTTTGATTAAATCGGCTTGTACAACCGGAACGGGGACGTCCCGATCTATAAAATATGAAAAGTTGGATTTTTGGGTTGGCCGGAAAATATTCCGGTGGCCGGAAAAAGTCGCCGGCGGCGGCAGGGTGTGGTGGTTGGTCGGCCGGAAAAGAAGAGAGGGAAAGAGAGAGAGAAAAATGTGAGTGTGTGTTTTTAGAGAGAGAAAGTGGGAGTGAAAATGAAATAAAAATAGTATTATTATTATTATTAATATATATATAGTGGGTTTGTGGTTAGGGTTGTAAGTATTGAAGTGTAGGGTGGGTTTTGTAAAATAATTCAAGGGACTAACTATGCCAACGGACTAAACTTCTCACGAAAACGCTTCAGGGTCCAAACGACATAGCAAACGGACTCGAAAAATTACGAAACTTGCGCCATTGTTCACGAAATAATTTTTCCAATAAAATCAAGCATAAACTTCAGAGTTTTTCTCAAACTCAAAATAAATCAAATAATTTGGCAAATGAAACACAATTCGAGTTTTCTAGGTTGTGCTGAGTCAAT
>LBNU01000722.1:3270-20563 GCA_014162995.1 Artemisia annua | reverse complement strand
ATGTGCTATTATATCAACCACTTCGGGCAACATATTCAACCATTCCATCCCAACTTATAACTTCTTAGCACTGCAACCTCATTGTTAAAAATTGATATTGTTAATTACTGCTATTAGTAAGACGATTGAATCAACCTAAATTTAGAGAAGAAAAGACAAAGGAAATCTATAGCGTATGGTTTTCATTCAACTTATTGAACTCAAAATACGATTTTCCTTCTAATGAAATAATATAAGCAAATTAAAATCTTGGATTGGAATAACCGTACCTTAATCCTATCAAAATGCACTAAACAGGAACTAAACTTCGACTCTACAATTGTTCTTGTTGTTGACGTGATTTATGCTTCTATTTATTTCTGGCCCTGAAGGTCCACGGTGAGACTCGAACTGAAACCTCTCCAAAGAAACCTCCCCAAGGTTACCCTTGGTGGCCAACTGAGCTAGTCACAATTAGGTTTGGATTTGGATTGCTATTATTTTTTAGGCCCAAGGATCTAAATCAGTTTAATTCGATCATCATCAAAAAACTCTTTTCCACTTTGACAAAAACAACCCCTTCTTATTTTCTTTGGTCAATTACAGTATTTTTCACTAAACTTTATTATTGGCCTACTAGGTTTTTAGGTGTATCTCAATGCTAAATTATTAGCTCTTCGATGAGATTAACTAATTATCATGATCAACAATTTAAGTCACACACATCTGTTGAATTAAGGACTCACTCTCACCGAATAACCTAAATAGGAAAAACTTCGTATGTATGTTTAACAAACGAGCCTCATTTGATGTGAAGTGTTTATAGTTTTCATTTGATCATTAAAAGAAAGGGTTTTTAAAACTTTCCATCATTTCTCTCTCCTCTAACAAAGTTTCCCGCCTTTTTTCACCATTAAAAAAACCTTGAAAATCCTTCAATTACACTGCATTTTGTACGTAATTTCAAACTCTAATCCGTGTAATCGATTCAGTTTTCAATTCTACATCGATAGGTACTAATTTCCCCAATTTTAACCAGTTTTACTACGGTTTCTGTATTTTGGCGCAAAATTCTATTTTTAAATTTTCATTTTCTAATTCACACTAAACTTCAATCTAATCATTCCTATGCTATTTCTAAACTGTTTGGGTGATCAAATTGAGCTCTAACATGTCAACTAAAGGTAGAACATCTAAAAGGAAAATCAAAGTGCCTAATAAGTATAAGGATAATATTTGTGAGCTAACAAAGAATAAAGATAATGAAAACAAAACAATAGGACCAAAACAGAGGAACTATTGGATAGTAGTAATCTAGGTGAAAAGACTGATAGGATGAGAAACAAGGAGGTCAATGTTAATGCTAGCACTGAGGAAGGGGTTGATTTGGCTGTTAATGAGTTTCCTACACTCAAAGAATCTGTTAGGAGGAAAGTGAATGCTGAGATTGGTAGCAATGTGAGTGCAGATGTTGTAAACATTGTAAGTCATGCTCCAAATGCTCAATTACCTATGAATAACAATACTGCTAGTGATGGAGCTCATGCTTACAGTGATTCATGTGTTAATGATGCTAAAAGTAGGAATGATAATGTGTTACATAGGGAGAATGTTAAGTCTTTTGCTGATACTGTCAAACCTGCTAAAAGTGACATCATGAATAAGCTTAGCTGGATACCTACAGTGATTGATGATTGTTTGATGATGTGTTAGTGTTAGAAGGTAGTGTGAAAAACTAGAAGGGGGGATTAATAGTTTACCGCTTTTTAAGTTAATTATCTTTTGAAACTTTCGTATAATCAAAGATATAATCTAAGATATACTTTTCAAATAATCAAAGATATAAGCAAAGATACTATCAAAGATATAATCTAAAAGATAATAAGTAGCAAGCAAGACTAAAGAAAGAAACGATCAAACCACAATACGATTGTTTATCGTGGTTTGGCTACAAGGACTCTTTTTCCTTGCCCTACGTCCACGCCCCGAGTATCCAACTCGAGAGTTTAAAGCACTAGTCAACAAACTCCTTTCCCGGTGGAGAAACATTTACAATCGTCGCTTACACGTTTATCCGGTACAAAGCTAAATACCGAGTTCTAGTTCGAGGTAGAACCAACCTAACGTCGCCTAATTCCTTTTTCCGACACTAAGCTAGATGTCGAGTTCTTTACCAAGGGTACAACCACTCTCGTTAGTTCTTTTACAAGGGTACAACAACTCCCGACACACTATGTATTTTAAGGCCTAAAATACTAACCGATCACTTCTACACAAGATACAAATCAAGTATAAACTACCAAAGTCTATACACAACAAAGTTAATCAAGTCTTGCAACTTTGAGTTGAAACTTGTAACTTCTTAGATCAATATATGAACTCCTTTGCTACACAAGAGAACCACACAAGTTAGATCTTACTGAGTTAAATGAGAGAAAATATGTGAAATAGTACTCTAAGTGATGAGAGATTTCTTGCAAGTGCCTTGGTATTTATACCCAAGAAAGTCAGCACTCTGGCGGAAATGGCGGCACCCTCAGTAGGGTTCCGCCCGTGTTCCTCCAGGGTTCCGCCAGAGCTGACAGACCACACTTGCAATAAATCTCTCCAAGACAAACTAGGTCACATCAACTTATTACATGCATTGACTCAATGTGGAATGCTTCCAAAAATGTGTAAAAACTATAGATGGTCAAACACATAAACTTTCCATAAATACATATTGATGAGATGTGACACTTTCTTTTTAAAGAAGTAAAGCCTATATTATGTTTAAAAAGAAATGTAAAGTCTAGTTATACAAGACTTAAAACTAAAGTGATGTTTTACTATAAGCTAAAGTTTGTACTTTGTCATTAACAAAACTTAGCAAAGATCGTAAGATATAAATAACGTTTTTAGGCGATATTTGTATTAACAGGTAGTAAGAAATGGATGCTAACTCTGTGTGAACACTTTGTTGGTTGTAAAATGTCTTACTATGAGCTTAAGTATAACCTGGTCAGAAATTGGGGCAAATATGGACTTAGGGATATTGTGGCTCAAAATGGACTCTATCTGTTCAAGTTCATAGAAATAGAAGGTATGTTTCATGTTTTGGAAAGTGGTCCATGGTTAGTGAATAATAAGCCACTCATGGTACAAAAGGGAAACATAATAGGTCTATCAAAAGTGTATTAAGCAAAATTCTATTTGCAGCATGTGTATACTTCATATGAAATGAAAGGAACAAGAGGTTGTTCACCAATGAAAAGAATGACAATAAGGAATTGACTATGACTGTGATAAACCATGTGAGACTAAAACTGTCTAGTATAACTGTGAAGGAAACTGCACAAGTATTGGAAGTTAGCAAAAAATGGAAGGTATGTCTCATGTTTTGGAAAGTGGTCCTTGGTTGGTGAATAATAAGCCTCTCATGGTACAATGAGTGTTTGGGAAGTTAGCAAAAAATGGGAAGTTGTAATGAATAAGCAGAAGGGATAATGAGTGTTTGGGATAAAAGAGTTTATGCAGATGGCTAATAGCATGGTGGATTTTTACTTGCTGGAGTAATCTGTGTGTATCCTGTGTATCTGGGTGGAATAGCAGGGTATACTATGGGCTTATTTTCAGTCAAAAGTATCAATCCATAATAAGGTAGTATCCTGCATCAGGGGTATATAGTCTCAAAAAACTGGCACTAAATGCCAGTATTCACAAATCCAGTTGCATTGATGCTCAGTTACTTAATACCTAATGGTTAACACAAGTTAGATAACTTGTAATATGCAGTGCTGAGATTCATGTTAGCCTGCAATCTTTAAAGGTTTTTAACTTGATATCTTCTATTCTGGCTAATGGAATTTGAAGATGTTTAAACTCACTACACAATGATGGCATTATATATTAGATTTCATTAGTTGTTTCTCTCTAATGCTACATGACAGTCTCTCAATAGGCCTTTGTTAGGTAATTGTGAGTTGTTTTGTTAGTTTTCTAGAAAACAATCTAATGATACTCATAAAGTAGGTTCCAATTGTATGGAGGGTAAGTAAGTTTGGTGGGCAGTGTCTGAAGATAGGAATAGTGAGGAGTGAAAGATGAACCTACTTGGTCCTATCTATACATTGCCATAGGAGGTTAGGTTGATTCTCCCTCAAGGTGTGTGTTCCCAAGATTTTGAAGCCTTTTGTAAAGAGGAAATTATAGGAATCTTGGTATAGCCCCTGACTGGAATGGTATGAGTGGCTATAACCTGCATTATGATGCCTTCTCACCTGTCCACTTGATACATTGTGGATGCTGGTTGAATGGTCAAGATTGGGAGGTGATTATGGAAATGTAGTAACGAGGTTATGGTCTTGGTGCATTAATGGGTGATTTTCATGTGCTATGTTGCTGCATTAAGGTGGAATATGCAACTGAACATTATCCTTTTCTTCTCTTTCTGAGTTGACTGTATCTGTTATTGGACAACTATCTGTCTGAGATGCTTGATTGTTTTGTCTGATATCGGACAACTTAGTTTTTCATGATTGTTTCTGGATGGGAGATGTCCATGCCAGTGTATTTCTTTCTTTGTAATTTGCTTGGTATTTCTAAGATATGTTCATCCTTTGCACAAAAAAGAAAAAGAAAAAAAAAAAAAGAAAGGGTTTTAAAGCTTCAAATGTATTAGAATTTGGAAGAAATGAATTCTCGTTTAATAAGCTTCGATTATATATAAAACATTACATACATGGTCATCACCACATCGTATAATGATACGCGCCAACACAGTTTTTGTCAACACTTACCATTAGATGGGGATAGATTTTCTGCTTTTAAAAAACGGTTTTAATATTTGGGAAGAAAAAATAGTTGGATACCTTAATTTAAATTGGACCAGAGTTTAAGCATTTTTATGTTATTTTTATTTATATTTAAGATGGCAAAATATGGGGCTTGCATGTTATACAAGTGTGTAGCTGGAATTTTCATGAAATCTGGTTAATTTATACTAAATTCCTAGTTAGAAGCATAAGAAATTTAATTGATTTATGTTCAAATTCATGATTTGGGTGAGTTTTGTTTGCTATATTACTTACTTAGCGAGTGGTTTTTATGCAAAACATTTGTTTCGGAAGCTTTATTCTTAGCACTATTAATGGTGATCATTGCAGTCGTGTTTGAGCCTAAGAGGGTGTTTCGAGTGAGTTCAGTTTCTAAACGTTCTTTTTTGCTGATAATATATTGTCAGTTTGTCACATTGGGATGCAGCTGTCTATAAAGGTCTACTAATCAGTAATAAGTTTAAATGTGATACTTAGGTGGTGTTTGTTTGTTAAGAGGGTCTGAATCTGAATCTGAACCGCACATCTGAATCTGAATCTGATGCGTAAATGTCTGAATCTGACCGCATCTGAACGGGAAAAAAAAACTCATGTTTGAACCGCACATTTGCTTGCTCGTACGATTTTTTTTGGGTTTTTATTTGTGTCAGCAAGAGGCAACAAGATGCATTCAGACACCCCTCTCAAGTCTAAACCATTAAGATCTTACTGCATCTGAACGCGTCTGAACGGAAAATAAAAAACAAACGGTCTGAACGTCAAAATGTCTGACCGATTCAGACACAGTGCCCATTCAGAGGCTGTTAAGAGGCAAAAAATAAAAAACAAACACAGCCTTAATTGGGCATATTGAAACAGGACAATATTGCACTTCAAATAAATTACAACATTTCCCTTCAAATTAACTAGCAGGGTATCAGCGCGTTGCAGCGGCGGGTACCCTGTGACAATTAACCGGAGAAATAGATCCCGATGAGGCATGGCTCACAAGTTTGTATCGGTTCCAACGGGTCCTCTTTGGTTTATTTTCGGATGGCTTTTATTGGCTAGCCGAACCAGTGGCGACACCGGTTTTCGGTTGAACCCGTGGTCCGCTCTGGTTTTCAAAGCTATATGTACCATCAACTTGTTAGATTGTATAAACTTTTGTGTGTTTTATTAGCTTGTACAATATGTATAATAACATGTACTTTTCATTTTAGGGGTGTTTTAAAAATAACATTAATTAGTGTATTTAATTATTTTATATTTTGGATTATGTTGTAGCTTGTTTGGATTGTACATTGTGAAAATTTTATTGTACTTTTTAGTACTGTGGTGTTTTAATTGGTTGTATTTAATTTGATAGCTATGCTTTTAACTGGTTGCACAATGTGAATAACTCATTGTATTTTTAAGTAATGAGGTGTTTTAATAGAATATTAATTATGTTTTAATTTAATGTTGTAATGCTGAATTTTAAGGCATTAAATGTATAATTGTGTTGATATTACTTGTACCTTTAGCATTAAAAGGTGTAATGTTGAATTTTAAGGTTTGCATTAATTTTTAAGCCATTAATGGCCGAAAGTGACGTGTACATATAGCTACAAAACTTGTAAATGTCTAATTGTATCGATTTTAATGTATTAAATATCTAATTGTGTTAATATTACTTGTACTTTTAGCATTAAAATATGTAATGTTTAATTTTAAGTATTTGTATATTTAGTAGGCCTAAATGCTTTGTAAGATAGTTCGATTTGGAAGAAATGTAGCAAGTAATAGAATACTACATTTCCCTCGATGACACACACAGAAACCAATAATGCAGCTTACTTGGTGTATAAAGATTGGGAACTTTTTTGGTCCAAGAAAAATTGGTATTTTATATTTCTTAAAATCCCATTTATAAATACACTCTCTTTTTAAAGTTTTTGTGTTGTAAACTAGTAACTGAAACTATTGGGTGCTTGAGAGTAGTGATGGTTAAGTGAATTTTCAAATTTAATTACCATCATTGCTTTTGGTAAAACTATTAGTCCGTTTGGTTTATGAGAATGGAATCAAGGAATAGATTCCATTGTTAATAAATTTTTTGGTTGGTGGGTTTTATTTTGAGATACGGTATGAAACTCATACAAATAGGCAAATCTCATACCCACCAAGCATGGTGGATTTACAAACCCATAGTGATTCCCATACCCATACAGATTCCCGTTAACAAACCAAACGCCATTATAGTATCAGTAATAAATAAGCTAACAATTTGGCCACTTTGTTAGTTGTTAAAGAATCCTTTTCTACCCATTTTTACAAATTTCATTACAAATCAATCCTTATACTGATTTTTGTGACAATGCCAAACCAAGATTCTACACTTTCATGCCTAACTAACTAATCAACAAAAACAAACTAAATCTTTATCATCAAAACAAAATAAAGAACTTCGATCGTCAACTGAATCTTGATCCGCAATGACTTAATTTCTTCAATTTCCGAGCCCCCTTCCATAACCGACACCCCCATTGCCTCGGCCTCCACCATTAAACACACCTGCGTTGGCACCCTCTCTACCACCACGGCCACGCCCATTACCATGGTCAACAACCTCTCCACCACCACGGCCACACTCATTACTACAATAAACAACCTCTCCACCACCACGGCCATGCCCATTACCCCCGTCAACAACCTCTCCAGCACCACGGCTACGCCCATTACCACCCACCTGATCACCACCATTAATGAGTTGGTGATGATGCTTTCGTAATCTTTTGCTT
The DNA here is from genome assembly GCA_014162995.1 of Artemisia annua. Lineage (NCBI taxonomy): Eukaryota > Viridiplantae > Streptophyta > Magnoliopsida > Asterales > Asteraceae > Artemisia > Artemisia annua. The sequence goes on along the minus strand of LBNU01000722.1, from coordinate 13,008 downwards.
TCTCAAATGTACTGTTACAAGTTTTACAGAGATACTTAGCCTTTTCATGTTGTGTCCTATTGTGATAATCACTAGATTTCTTAAGTGGAAAAAACAGTTTGCATGCAATGCATCTGCATTCGTATCTGGGTGGTTTCATGCTCGAGGGAGGGTTTTGTTTTGATTTCTTGAGGTTTTGTTTGGATTTCTTGAATATTGATTCTGTTTGTTAGAGATTAGAGAGAGGTGGTGAGGGAAAATAACTTGAAGAATGGTGTTTATATACTACTCATTTAAGTTACGTCAACGGTTCAATTCATTTAACAAAGATCATTTACTTGCAAAACCCAACTACGCCTTTTGTAACCAAACCCAACCCAACCTAGCCCAACCTAGCCCAACCCAATTTTTCATAAAATAATAACAAACTTTTTGTCCCGTTTAAGTTACTAACATTAAACGTATTATAGTAACTAGGCGTGCACAACGACAAGATTTTATAATGGTAATTATTTACGGCCGAGATTTTGTGGTCAAGTGTTACTTCTACTGTTTAGCAATCCATTTGGGAAGTTTTCATCATCATTCGAAAGAACAACAACGTCATAACAATTTCATTTTAATAAATTGATATATATATATATATATATATATATATATATATATATATATATATATATATATATATATATATATATATATATATATATATATATATATATATATATGTTATAAAGAAACAAAAACTATTTTTAAAATCGGTTTGATGTGGGAAAGTAAGCAAAAGGTTCAAAATTTAAGTTTTAAAAGGGTTTTTCCTCTCTTCATAAATATATAATTTTGACAAATCAAGTTTCTATTTATTCAAATAAAGGTTAGAGTTGTAAAGAATTTGAATCAAAATAAAATAAACCACTATTAAAAAAAACAAAAAAAATTGAGAGGAGACACACTATAGGATGTGATTCCCTAACATTTGTAAATAATAAGATAAATGGTGAAGATTAAACCTTCTTATCTTAACTTTTAATGAGACTCACGTTGTAAATGCATTATAATATATTATAAATAAAAAAGATAAAAAGACATATTTATCCTTTTATGGCATGTCACATGATAAAGTTAACAATCAAACTAACAGTTTTTAGTGGTCAAAGAACCAAACCCGTTACGGGTTAAACTATATGTGGCAATTTGTGCCCAAAATAAAAAAATGGGCTAATTTTAACTACTTTGTAAGAGATTTGGGCACATTTAGCCCCATTCTTTTTTTGAAATGGACATATTTAGCCCATTGAAAAGTTAAATGGGCACTAACGGGACATATTTTCTCTTAATTGAAGAACATTATAATCGTTTTTGAAGAAAAATTTATATATATAATATATTTAATTTTTAAAATATAAATGAGGTATTATGTTTAAGAAATTTATTTCGTCATTTTCGGTCTTGTATAAAGCGATTGAATAACACGTGCCCGTTTAGCCCGTGCCCGTTCTAGCCCATGCCCGTTTAGCCCGTGCCCGTTCTAGCCCGTGCCCGTTTAGCCCGTGCCCGTTCTAGCCCGTGCCCGTCTAAGCCCGTGCCCGTTCTAGCCCGTGCCCGTGCCCGCCCGGCCCGCCCGTTTTGCCACCTCTAGGTTAAACCATAGGCGAACTTTTTCTCAAGATGAGTAACTTAGATGCCATTTTTGAAACTTTAGTATATATCTTAGGCGAACTTTTTCTCAAACTTTAGTGACTTCTTTGTATATTAACCCAAATACAAATCACCGCCACGTCGATTTAACCGGTTATCATAGGTTACAAATAAGAAAGTAACAAATTTAACCGGTTGCAACAACTTAAGTAACTTAGATGACAGTTTTAAAAATTTAATAACGACAATTTTTTCATAAACTTTAGTAACTTCTTTGTAAATTAACCTATGTCATCTGAAATTCTTTCTCAAAGTATTACAATGAAAAAATATATCAAGGACTAAGAGCACTCACAATGGATATTTATATGCATGCTCATAGTGACATGTATATGATGTGACTTTGAAACTATAATTAAATTTCTCTATTGTATGATGAAGTTTATATAAGGTTATAAAGGAAAAAAAATTGTTGATTCATCTAGAAACTTAGGAGTGTATAGATGTGTTTGTTCAAAAAAAAAGTAAGGGTGAGCATGGGGCGGGGTGGGGCGGTTTTATGTTAAAACCAAAATCCGAACCGTATATTTCGGTTTTTGAAATCTACGAACTGTTTGGTTTCGGTTTTTTCAGTTTTGGTTTTTCGGTTTTTGACATTAAATCGGTTCGGTTTCGGTTTTATTTGGTTTTTTCTTACTTGACAATAAGCAAGTTTTGATCTTATAAAAAGTTTACGATACCAAGTTTTCAAGCAAAAATATTTAAACAAATTTCAATAGTAGTATACTATCTAACAATCCAAAGCTACTAAAAAATATACGAAACAACTAAACAAGAAACCAAAATATACAATGCATGTCTTTGCGCTTTCGTACGAAAAAACATTCAAAGAACACTATTGTTTGAAAACAAAAATATAATATCTATAAATGTATCAAATTTAAATGTATACTTAATAACCAACGCCATTTTTTTTATAGATAAAACTGTATACTCAAAATTTTGAAATTAAAGACCCAATCTCTTATATAGATAAATTATATAAAAGTGTATATAAAGGTGGGGCGGGGCGGTTTTCTCGGTTCGGTTTTTTCTATGATACCAAAAACCGCCCCAAACACTTGGTTTTTACAAAAATCAAAACCACCACAATTGGTTTGTCAATTGGGGTGGTTTTTTCGGTTCGGCTTTTTCGCTTTTCGTTTCGATTCGGTTTATCGGTTTTTGTGCTCACCCCTAAAAAAAATTATAGATGTGGTCCCAGTCACAATATTTAATAAACCACACAAAGCTTTATATAATTTATATGTAAACAATCTCATGGTACATATGATTTTTAAAAACAGACCAAACCAACGTGTTTAACCGGGAACCGAAGTCACCACCGGGAACCAGAGTCTGAAAACGATATTATTAAATCAATAGAGTTTCAAAATGCATACTAAATTACAATGTTCCAAAAATATTATTAAATCGCAAGAGTGTCTCGAGAACCAACATATATACCTTTTAGAAATTTTTTGATAAAACTTACCGTAAAAACTAACAACTTTATTTTATAAAAATCGGACGATTTTTTCAAAGCAAATGATGCAAAGTGCTAAGTGCTAATTATATATTTTATATTTATTATACATATTTGCATATTAATAATTATACTCTTTAAAGTAACCCGCATGAATTTTTGAATATTTAGTTTTTCCTTATCTTTATAGGTACTCTTTTACTTGTATCATCCATCTACGTGGGAGAATTATAACAAACATTGTTTTTTGAGAACTAAATTTATTTAGTATAATGTAAGTGATTTTTAAAATTCATTATGGTGTTATTAGTTAGTGATAACTTGCGACTACGAGCCATTGTCAACTACTTCAATTTCATACCTTTACAATATAACAGCTACCAACTCAGTATTGTCACAACATCACGTGATAATCTACAGTTTTTATATAAAAAATATTGTTATTGCATAAAATTATTAAAAACTAAAATTGACGTCATCCGTATATCTATTGTATCGTAAAATATAGAAATAAAAAAAATTTTGTTGAATATTAATTGCATGGTACTCACCGCTGCAACGCGCGAGTACCCTGCTAGTTAGATATAAAGTAAGACCAAAGCCTTCATCGTCCATCCTCCTTTTCTTGCAGTGAACACATCAATTGTAGGAAAAACTAAATTTTATTTATTTATTTTTTTTTTTTTTTACTTTTTGTAAATAAACATTTCATCTAATTGTTATCAAGTTTTCATTTTCAGTTGAATTATCGTATGTTATATATATTTTAATTACTTTAAAGGATCGTCCTCCTATAATTTGTTGACAACCACGTGTAATCCTTCTCCATGATCCTTCCTCTTGTGCTATTTTCCCTTCATTTCCCATCCATTTGTATGATCCATGCATGAACACCTTCCCATAATCAAATTAACAAAAATTCTAATTGTCTGTCTGTTTCATTATCATCATGTGTACATGTTTGATAGATAAGATTCACAATATGAATATGGAAGAAATGGCATTATTTATCGGCGTATCGCCTCCCATATTCCAATTCCTTATATGTTTCGTTGCCACTATTCCTCTCAGCTTTTTTCACCGCTATGTCCCCGGTGGTCCTATGGGAAAACACATATACGCTGCCTCCACGGGTGCAGTGCTGTCCTACATGTCGTTTGGGCTCATGTCTAATATGCATTTCCTCGTGCTTATAATCATTAGCTATGCCTCTATGGTATTCTGTCGGAAACAATGTGGCGTGATTACGTTCTTCTTAGCAATGGGTTACCTCATTGGATGGTACGTCGTTATCTTAAAGCTTGTTTTAATCATAATGAATACTGGATCAAGCTTGATTTTGTAAACTTTCTTGAATTTTCGGTGTGTGTTGCATGCATTTTGAAAATAATTATGTGAAAGACATAATAGTATATGAAATATGAGTAAAGAATAAGCTCTTGCAGTGTTTGGCAAACTTTGGTTTTCTGCAAGGATTAAAACATATGAAAAGCTTTTATACAAGTTTCATAAACTGAAAGATTATCTTCGACGTGTTCTCTGCTTTATGAGAAACACTATTTAAACGTATAGAAGCTCAATAATGCTACTAGTTATTTTTCACTTGTTGGAAAACATGTAGCCATGTGTACTACATGAGTGGCGACTTATGGAAGGAAGGAGGTATCGATGCTACGGGTGAGAACTTTCTCTAGCATCACAATTACTACGAAATTTACATAAGTTTTCTTATTGAGACTAATTGGTATCTATCATATATCATGTAGGATCCATGATGGTGATAACATTGAAAGTGATTTCATGTGCTATTAACTATAGCGATGGATTGTTAAAAGAGGAGAATCTACGTCAATCCCAAAAGAATAATCGGTTAATCAAGTTACCCTCTTTCATAGAGTATGTGGGATATTGCCTCTGCTGTGGAAGTCACTTTGCTGGTCCTGTTTACGAAATGAAGGATTATTTAGATTGGACAGAAAGAAAGGGGGTAAGTGCATCAGCTTAGTATTACTATTTTCGGTCATTATCATAACATTCGTGAACATTTATCTTTGACATTTTTTTGTCAGATTTGGATTATGTCTGAGAAACCTTCACCATCACCTTACGTGCCGACAGTCAAAGCTCTTTTTCAAGCTGGTTTGTGTATGGGTGTGTATTTAAGCATGAAACCCCGTTATCCACTATCAAGAATCACTGAACCGGTTTATAAAAATTGGGGATTTGTTGAACGGTTAAGCTATCAGTACATGTGTAGCTTTACAACCCGTTGGAAATATTATTTCATATGGTCTGTCTCAGAATGTTCTATGATTCTTTCGGGCCTTGGTTTTAGTGGATGGACTAATTCATCTCCTCCCATAGCACGATGGGAACGGGCCAAAAATGTTGATATTTTGGGTGTTGAGTTTGCAAAGAGTGCTGCAGAGATACCGCTTACATGGAATATACATGTCAGCACATGGCTTCGTCATTGTGAGTTTTCGTTACTTGTCTCTCATTTATTCACTTGTGTTCTTTAGATAGTCATAAATCGAAGATACATTATTCTTCTATATGCAGCGGTTTATAATAATGAAAGTTTCTGAAGCTTACGAACATCCTATAATTCTTGTATGTATTTTTAGACGTTTATGACAGGCTTGTTCAAAAGGGCAAAAGACCTGGTTTTTTCCAATTGCTAGCTACACAGACTGTTAGTGCTATATGGCATGTAAGTTTTCATTTCATGTTACATAATTTCTTAATCTTTTATATATTTTGCTGCTTTAGGAACTTGACGACGGTAATTATTTGTTACTATGGCAGGGTGTGTATCCAGGGTACATAATATTCTTTGTGCAGTCTGCATTGATGATTTCCGGTTCAAAAAGTAATAACCTTTTTTTTGTAAAATAGTACTCATAGTTTTATACCAATGCCCACATGCTTACTGTTTTTCATGCTATGTATATGATCAGCCGTATACAGATGGCAACAAGCTGTTCCAAGTACTAATCGTGGACTTAAGAAAATGATTATGCTCTTGAACTTCGCTTACACAGTTCTTGTTCTAAACTACTCCGCTGTTGGTTTCATCGTAAGTTGTTTATTCTTTACGGTTTTCTTGTTTGGATATGTCAATCATTCATATCATACTTATTGGACGTAAGTATATTAGTTTAAACCGTACGAAACATAAAGTCAACTTTTTTATAGGAGGTAATTACAAGTCAACATGTTACTCCTTTTGCAGGTACTAAGTCTGAACGAAACAATCAACGCATACAGGAGTGTATACTTCATTGGAACCGTGGTTCCTGTGGTTTTAATCCTTCTCGGTAACATTATTAGACCGAAGCCAGCTACATCCAGAGGACGAAAACAACAGTAAAGTCAAAAGCAAAAAATACTGAAATTTTTGTTGCCAATGTTGTATGCTTTTATTTGGATATGAGAATTACCATTTGCAGTGACCATCATATATGCTCAAAGCCTTTTTATTGACCATCGGATGGGTTTCGTTAGTAAAGTATCGATGGCAGTTAAATGATTGTGTTACCGAGTTTGCAAATTAGTCGAAGCTAATGTGTTAATATATGCTCGTAACTTGTAGTCTCTGTACACCAAATATTATCATAAGAGAGCTAGGTGTGGTGGAGAGCACTTGGCTCTTCATTTGGGTCCCACCGGTGCCACATCACCCAACACCTCTTCACAACTAACCCCCTCCTCACTCACAACTAACCTCAATTTCTTCATTTGGGGCCCACCACTTACACCTTTATTTTTTTCCCACTCANGATGGCGAGCCCTCCTTCGCCATGATACCTAGCCCTCTAAGTCATAACGATATTTTTATTTAAAGGTGGGCTATTAACATATACAAGGCGAGGCCCATTATGATATATACTTTGCTACATTAACGTGAAAAAAAACCGAACCGAATTTGAAACCGAACCAAATTTGCTAAAATCAAACCAAACCAGATTAGATATTCAGTCTTCGGTTCGGTGCTTTGGCAAAATGAAAACAGAACCGAACTGAAAACCGAATTCACATAAATATATATTTTTTATATTTTTATATTTAAAAGAAAATATTAAAACTCTTTCATACTATAAATATAATATTTTTAAACTTTGATTTTTTTTGTGCGTAAAAAATCTATATAATTAAATAAATAAATAATTAAAATTATGTAATTCAGGTTATTCGGTTTGGTCTTTTGAATTTAGTTTGATTCGGTTTTCGGTTTTATCCAGGAAAAATAATTAACCAAACCAACCGAATCGAAAAACCGAACAACACGATAACCGAACCGATGAACACCCAGAATTTTACTATTTACAATATAGTCAAATTATTTTTTAACATACACTCAAATGCTTATGCAAACAAGAAGATAATTAATTTTCAATGTGATATATTCAAAGAAACTTTTCCAGAGAATTTATATATCTTTTGAGGTAAGGGAGGCAGCAGCAAGGCGAACCGAGTAGTCCAAAATTCATATCCATGTAGCATAGGAAATAAGTAATAGCATCTAACCATCTTTTATAAGTTTACTTTATTAGTTATCCTGTTATTACATAATACCATTTCTCGTAAAGAAATTTAATAATTTGAAACTAAATATGTTCTAACACAAATGTTGCATTTGTTTTAAGAGAAACCAACACATATCAAGCAGGGACGGACTTAGAGGTTTTCGTATAGCCAATGGATTTTCCCACATAATGTAAATTTTAAAATTCCTATTTTTTCTAAATTGCGAAGGTAATTTTCTCATTCAACCATGTTTTCTTTAAATTTTACGTAACAATTCGTTTTTTCACCTAGTCACCTTAGTTCATGGGTTCGCCCCTTATATCAAGAGCGTTTTACTATCGAAAATAAATAGTGGAGTACATGATCTGGATTTTCCCCACATAATGTAAATTTTAAAAATAACTACTCCTTTTTCCCCCCCTAATGCAACGGTAATTTTCTATGATATCAAGAGCATAATACATGATTTTATGAAAACAAAAACTGTATTTTAGACCATCTTGAAATCCTATAACAAATTCACTACACCACTAAGAATTAAGCTTCATGATTTTGATATGAGTATGTGGTTGAAATTGTATATGAGTCATTTGTGAATAACAAGAAATAGCTTTTTTGAGTTTAAAGATTAGACCAAGGGACATATATGGGGACAACTTGACAAGATATCAAAATTGGGTACATCAAAAGATTGTGCATTATTGTGGCCGTAAAGATCAAATTATGGACAATGACAATAATCCTAGGTAGGTTCAGGAGTACTAGTTGACCATATAGATTGTAAGAATGGAAAGTTATGTGGCTTAAATAACATGTGTTTATTCGATAAGCCATTTAATAAAACAACGTATCGTTTACTGAAAGCTCTAAGGGATTTCTCAACATAAGTATTAAGTTTTCATCGTCTTTCGGCATTAAACCATCATAAAGATAAACTAGTGGTTATACACACTGATATTTATATAAAAAAATATTTAAATTTAAACATATAAGTTAAAGACTGACGCTCCCAAATAATCTAAACAAAGCAAACCATATATGTTACTTTTACTTCTTTCCTGTTCATTCATCATACTTTTTCCTTCCATTATTATATATATATATATATATATACATATATATACGGCATACCCCCCGTACAGCCCTCACGCGGTGACAGTACCTACGCGCCATAATCACTCCCTACGTAGTATATATTATATATATATATATATATAAAAAAAAAAAGGCATTCTTCATTTTAAAATTGACACTTAAGATGTTGAGTTGACCCAACTAAGCTATTGTCCCAATCCGTGATAGTTCCCACATACCAATCCTTATAACGTAGGTGCAGTAATCTTTAACAAAAACAAGATCAATCTCATAAAGCAAAAATGCCCCTTTTGGTCATATATTTGCCGAAATGAAAGTTTAATGTCATTGAAAAGTAAACATTTAACATATGAACCAAGTGAGCACCTGTTGTTTCACTCCTTGTCCATGAATTTATAAATATAATGTAGACTCTCCCAACCATAAGTGAGAGAATTTAAAAGGCGTTTGGGGACAAGTTTAAGATCTAACTAAAACAAGAAATGGGCCATGAGAATCCATATTTCTTATTATTATATACTATCTTATATATATATAATACAATATACATATTGTATAATATCTCTAAATAGAGGTTTTATGTATAAATAAAATTGTAGTGTTGTGAGTTTGTGTTGCTAGGTTAATGTTCTTACCTAAGTGAACGTTTAATAATGACAATTGGCACATGCAAGGTTCCAATTTTACAGTAAAACATGCCTGACTTCAATACAGAAATGGATAACAAACAAAGAGTTTAGGTTATCAATTATGCTTTGTTTTTTTAATAATGTGTACTGCACTATTCATGCAACTAACTCTTTTTCCTCAATCATAAAATATGGCTTGGATTTATTTTTTTTCTTTTTGATGGCAAGAGGTGAATTTATCATCTAAACTTCGGCACATCATAGTAAACTAGGAAGCCGAAAAGTACACAGTCTATATACAAAGGTCATTACATGGGTTATCGAACCATAATCTCTCTCACA
>LBNU01000721.1:22951-37742 GCA_014162995.1 Artemisia annua | reverse complement strand
ACTTTTTATTCTTTTTATTTTAAGACCCTACTATATATATATTAATATATATATACTATATATATATATATATATAATATATAATATATATATATATATTAATATATATTAATATATTATTATATATATATATATATATACTATATATATATATTATATATACATATAATTATACATATATATATATACATATATATATATATATATATATATATATGTATGTATATATATATATATATATATATATATAATATTATATATAGTATATATATAATATATTTATATATATTATATATATATATATATATATATATATATATATATATATATATTATATATATATATTATTAATAATCTCTCTTTGATGCAGTGACTTAAAATATGATGCAATAACTTAATAACTGCAATGCACTAACTGTGATGTAGTAAATTTTTATAGCTGTGATGCAGTAACTGTGATGCACTAAAATTTATAACTATGATGCAGTGACTTAAAAATGTGATGCAGTAATTTATAACTGTGATGCACCAAAATTCGCCTTTCTAGACTTTTTATTTTAAGAGACTTTTTATTATAACCCTGCACTATATACATATACATATATATATATATATATATATATATATATATATATATATATATATATATATATATATATATATATATATATATATATATATATATATATATATATATATATATATATATATATATATATATAAATCAATTATATCTCATCCAAAAAATTGTTTTTGTAGTCCTTGTTTAATTAGTCAATTATCAAGTAAAACATAACTTTTTTTCCCAATTTTATTTATTATTATTATTATTATTATTATTATTATTATTATTATTATTATTATTATTATTATTATTATTATTATTATTATTATTATTATTATTATTATTATTATTATTATTATTTATAATACTACATTTAGAAAAAGGTTGTGCATCCGAATTTTTATGATCCTAATTTTTGAAAATTTTAATACCATTTCATGCAAAGTTTTAGTAATGGGAAGTTTTATAACAATGGGAAATTTGTAACATCCCGACTTTTATAAGTTTTAGTAATAGACTTTTATATTGTTATTAGAATATTATAAAAGTCTTCCTGTTAGGTTTATTAGAAATAAGGACTTCTAGTGCAAATAGTTAACGAAAAAGGACAAACAATGCAAAGTTAACTTTGAAGACATAAATTACTAAAGTACCCTTTGGTTTTATAAATTACATAGTTTCCCAATCATGAAGACATCACTCTAGTGATGATTTAGGATGGATTTGATGATGATTATGCTAAATTCAATGTGTTACAAGTCCTCCTAACATATTTCCAATCAAGGTTCTCGTAACATGTGCGCGGATCGCTAGCTTGCATACTATGTTCAAGGTGAGTAACGGATTATTAGCTTCATGTTACTAGATTCGACATGATGTTAGTTAGAACTTATGTGTAGTTTGGATATAGCTGAAAACAAATCATGTTTAGGATGCTTACAAGAAGCATCGTTTGTCAAGTTTAGGGTGCTCAAGAAATGCACAAAAAGTCATGTAGCGTGCCTAAGAAGTGTACGATATAGAACTCGCGTAGAAACATCCTTCGTGGATGACCCGTGCTTATTATAGTGTTTACATTTGATGCAGATGATTTATGTTCAGATCTAGCATGTCAAGTATATAAGATCAAGCATCCTTTGTAGATGACTCGAGTATAGATAGACCCGAGTATAGATAAGCATGATGACAAGTTAGAACCCAAGAAGAGTATTTGTCGGTTAGGGAAGTTCTCAATCATAACAGAACTACTAAGCATCGCCCAGTCAGAAGTACGGGCTCATATTGCAAGTTATGTTTATGAATTTACAATCAGAAATATATAATTATGCCATCTTATAGATTTAGAATCAGAAATTTATAATTATGACATGTTTATGGATTCAGAAAAAGAATTATATACATCATGTACTAGAAGCAAGACGACTAAAAGTCGTACCATTTACAGCGTATTGTATATTAATATGTTCACGTTCAGAATTGCAAGTATTATTTCATATTAGTTCCATTTACTCAGTAAGTTGCAAGGAATTACGGTACTCAGTTCATGTTCTGCAGGTTTGTAACATGAGACCAAGTTATGTATTAAATGGGGCATAATGGGTCAAAATGGTGTAGCTCACAGGTTCGGTAACCAGCTTCTTATTCCCATCATTTGTCAGTTTGGAATGCCTTCCCTAAGGCAAAAGTCTTTTTGTAACAAGTTTTGTATTCCATGATACATGTTTATAGCTACAAGTTTTAAAGGGCCATTTGGAATAAACCCCTTTTATGTAGAAACATACGCTTCCGTTTACGAAACTCATGTACAATTATTATTTGTTTTAATTATGAAAATTAATTTGAATTTACATGTTACCAGAAATGGGTTAAGTTTAGAATTTTAGTTTCCTCAATTTTATGTGTAACACTTTAGTATTATATCAAGCACCCTCAATTGTTCTTGAGAAATCTTAGATTCTAAACTTGTAATTTTTTTTTAGTTATTCTTAGGTTTTGGTTTCTTGAGTTGCATGGACATTCGTAACGGTTTTAGAATGATATGTTACTCATGATTATTGGATATAGATGTTGTTGTGTTCTAGGTTTTGGTTTCTAGAACTGCATGAATATTTTTAACAATTTTAGAATGATATGTTACTCATTATTATTGGATATAGATGTTGTGTTCACTATATAATTAACATACAAAAAACAGGCTTTGTTACAACACATCATATACATTCACTCCACAGTAACTCACGGGTGGAAAACCTTGTTAAGTATGTATATGAAAATAGATTATCAATTATAATTATGAATTAAATATAAAAAACAAGAAAATCATAATGCATAAATATTTAATTAAACCATATTGATCAAAACAAAATTTCCCTACATCATTAAATCAAAATAGACATATGATAACAAACCAACTAGATAATCAACGACTAAATCAATCAATATGCTCGAATCATACATCTCTAAATCCAAATTAATATCATGTGCGCAAATAAGGTAGACATGACAAGTAAATATATAGCATATATATTTTATAACTTTTTTTTACATTGTTTCCTATATATCATGATTTAATCAAATTAAAATTCACGATTGGTTTTATATAAACACAACAAACAAATATTAAACAACAATGAGACATATATTTGCCATTAGGTTTTGCAAAACAAAACTTCTATCAACACATCATAAACAGTAATTAATGCAAGCTTCTTATTTACTTACATTATCATTCATACTAACTAGAATCCAAAATAGTGTTTATCATCAACTTCTTGTAAAACATAAATTATTTGCATAACTAGACTTGAACGATGGTTAAAAAATCTCAAATATGTACGTGAAAGCTAAAGAGCAGATATAACCAAAACAATTTTAATAACTACTAAACAAAGGTTTAATGATTGACATACCTTTTGGAACATTATTTTATTTGAAAGCCAAATCTAGATTGAACATATAGTCTCTATGCCGTCGATCTCTTTTCTTCATAAAGTTTTCAGGGATTAGAAATTGAAATCATTTTTTAAGCATGATGATAACGTGTTGTGAAACTAATAAAGAGAGAATAACAAGAACAAGAAGGAAGATAAAACAAACGAAGAATTGTATTATTCGTCTCTTAAAGAAGGTATATTTATAGTTACAAGATAGAGAGTCTTCCAAAATACAATGACTTTAAAATAACTACTAATGCTAAAAAATATGGACATTCATTCCATATTTATCCATAAATTTTAATAAATCAAATTTAATTACAAATCAATCAGTAACAAATCAAATCAATCGACATTAATTTTAATCAATCTACTTAATCAAAAATGAATCAAAAATTCAAATTCATTCAATCACATTTAAACCATATTAGTTTCATTTAAGATTTTCATATTAATTATTTTAATCAAACTTTTTAGTTAAATCATAAACACAAAATTCAAAAATCACCAACATAATTTCGGATCAAACAATGGCAAAATGTCAAGAACATTTTTGAATATTGTCAAGGACACTTTCTAGAATAAATTACCGGTTAATTCGATTTACGCGATGTCAACAAAACCAACAACACAAATCAATTAACCAACATATGACAATCACATATACTAACATGTATAACCATAACATTTTTTTCAAGGCACCCATGTGGGTCCATGAGCTCTCAGCCAAAATTGAAAACACAAATCAAATTCACCAAAAATCATTTTTCAACAAGTTAACAATCAAACATATTAGTAACAAACCAAATAAGCGTGATTAACACATAACCTTGGCTCTTGATGCCACTAATGAAATTTTGCATGTCAAGACTAGTATGTATTAAAATTTGCGTCTCATGTATATCAACAATCACAAGATTCGATTCAAGAGGCAATTTATATTTTTCGCGAGAAATGATTTTCAGTTCTATATTTTAAGCTACAATAGTTTTACGGATGATGCAAATTTTAGTTTAGAATAATTTTAAGCAATAGCAAGTTGACTCATATAAAATTGTAGATTATTCACGTGATGTTATGGTGATAAAAATGCGGTAGCTGGTATATTATGGAGGTATGAGGCTGAAGTAGCCGACAATTACCGGTAGTCATAAGTTATTTATTTTTAAAATACCATATCAAATTTTAAAAATCACTTACATCATAAGAAAATTTAATTCTCTAGAAATACACCTCAAAAACTTTTTTTACACTTATTTGAATTATTGAAAGTGTTTATTATATTGATCCAACATAGAAAAAAATTCTCAATTACAATTATGAATTAAATATAAAAAACAAGGGAATTATAATGCACAAATATTTAATTAAACCATATTGATCAAAAACAAAATTTCCTTACATAATTAAATCAAAATTGACATATGATAACAACCAACTTATTTTAGTCAACAACTAAACCAATCAATATGCTCGAATCGTACATCTCTAGATCCAAATAAATACCATGTGCGCAAACAAGATATTCATGACAAGTACACATATCACATATATATATATTCTATATCTTTTTTTACATTGTTCCTTCTATATAATGATTTGATCTAATTAAAACACGATTGGTTTTATATAAACACAAAAGCACAAATATTAAACAACCATGAAACAGATATTTGCTTTTAGATTTTATAAAACAAAACTTCCATCGAGGCATCATAAACAGTGATTAATGGAAGCTTCTTATTTACTTAAATTATCATTCATAATAACTAGAATCCAACTTACTGCTTATCAACAACATCTTGTATAAATTATTTGCCTAACTAGACTTGAACGATGGTTATAAATTCTCAAATATGGACGTGAAAGCTAAAGAGCAGATATAAGAAAAACAATTTTAGTAACTACTGAACAAAGGTTTTATGGTTGACGTACCTTTTGGAATATTATGTTATTTGAAAGCCAAACCTCGATTAAATATATAGTACTTAGCCGTAGATCTATTTTCTTCTTAAAGTTTTCGGGGTTTAGAAATTGAAATCTATTTTCTGAGCGTGTTGATAATGTGTTGTGAAACTAATAAAGAGAGAATAACCAGATTAAGAAGAAAGATAAAACAAAAAGAGAATCGCATTATTCGTATCTTAAAGGAGGTATACTTATAGTTTAAATATAGAGAGTCTTCCAAGATACACAGTCTTTAAGATTACTACTAATGCTAAAAGATACAAACTTACATTCAATATTTAGCCATAAAACTTTTGACTTTTTTAATTAATCAAATTTAATTAAAAATCAATCAATAACTAATCAAATCAATCAATAACTAATCAAATCAATATCAAATCAATCAAGATTAATTTTAATCAATCTACTTAATCTAAAATTAATAAAAAATTCAAATTCATTAAATCACATTTAAACCGTATCAGTTTCATTTAAGATTTTCATTTTAATTGTGGGTCTGGAACAATTTTACTAAACCATGAATTAACAAAATAATCATAAACAAATGACGTTTTGACATCGAATAAAGGACATGTTTGTGATACACGATGAGCAAAAATTACTAGGTTACTCAAGAACCCACTTCAACAAACTAATAACACTTGGGTAGCTTTTCAAGGGGATAGTTGCAGAATTCTATCCCTGTTGAGTGACAAATTTAGTTCAGAAAGATTCAAGCTAAGCTTGAATTGTAAGTTATGTGGATTCTATCACTATAATACTTTGTATTATCTTTTGTGTGGAATCTCTCTTCTCACTCTTACTCAATGCCCACCTTTCTCATTTTAGTTACAAATATTTATAGCGGAAGAGTTACTGTTGTTTCACGTGGGAATTGTAACTTTATCAACTTTGTAGTAGATAGGCATGTGCCTACACTTCTAGCCAGAACGTCCTTTTGGTTACCGGAGTTGACATTAACGTGTACCCGTGAGCTACTTTAGTGTCTTGGGAAAGAGCAGTGATTTATCTTTCCAAGAGTTTTCCCGCTTAAACATGGTTGTGAAAAAGTCCTACCTAACAATAAGAGTTGTGCTCTGTTTTTTGGATCAGAGAGCTGAGAGATCATCAGGTTATTGCCATCCCTGATAATCCTTTATACTTGTGCTTAGAGTTCCTTGTACATACTAGATGACCTGTAACATCTAAACAGTATGTCTACAAGCAAACTTGACGAATTCTAAGACTTGAACATTTGCTGGAGCTGCTTGTTTACTTTATTATCAGTGAGTCTTCTTGACCTGCTCTTCAAGTAATGTTAGATTCATTTATGATGTCTCTATTTTGACCTCTGATGGAGTTGCTCGCTGTTTCCCTCAGCAGCGAGACTTCGGTTGGTTTAATGAGAAAGGTGTTCAAAGACAAGGAGACATTTTTCAGATCTCAGTGTCCCTGATGTTGCTCAGTTACTCACCTTACTAATTCTGCATTAGTCAGGTAGAGTGCATCTTCAGTTGGTCTTTGACATTTCTGAAGCATGCTTGCTTGAGCTGCTCCCTTAATCAGGGAGTGACATACTCTATGATGAATCAAAGAGTGAATTGCTCACCGATTTTGTCAATGAGTGACTTAAGCTATTTTATATTCAAATACGTGTGAGAGACAATTGGGTTGAATTTAGACCTAACATTAAGAATTTTAATTAAACTTTTAATTAAATAGTTAACACCAAATTCAAAAATCACCAACATAATTTCGGATCAAACAACGACAAAATGTCAAGAACATCTTTGAATATTGTCAAGGACACTTTCAAGAACAAATTATTGGTTAATTCGATATGCGATTTTAACAAACCCAACTGCAGAAATCAATTAACCAACATATGAAAATCACATAAATTAACATGTTTAACCATAAAATTTTTTCCATGGCACCCATGTGGGTCCATGAGCTCTTATCCAAAATTGAAAACCCAAAATAATTCACAGAAAATCATTTTTTGACAAGTTAACAGTCAAACATATTACTAAAAACCTAATAAGCATGATTAACACAAAACCTTGGCTATTGATGCCACTAGTGGAATTTCGCCTGTGAAGACTAGCAGGTATTAAAATTTTCCTCCCATGTGTATCAACAATATCACACGATTCAATTCAAGATGATTTAAATTTTTAGTGAGAAATGATTTTCAGTTCTAAATTTTCATAGTTTTATGGATGATAACAATTAGTTTTGAATTATTTTATGCAATAACAAGTTAACTCATAAAAAATTGTAGATTATCCACGTGACGTTGTGGCGATACAAAGACGGTAGCTGGTATATTATGGACGTATGAGATTAAAGTAGCTGAAATGGACGATAGTCGTAACTTATTTAAAAAAAATACCATAGGGAATTTTAAAAATCACTTACATCATGATAAGAAAATTTAATTCTCTAAAAATAGACCTTATAAGTTTTTATTAACACTTATTTGAGTTATTAACAATGTTTATTATATTTATCCCACATAGATAAGAAATAAATAGATTCTATATTATAATTACGAATTGAATATTAAAAAAAATAAGAGAATCATAATGCATAAATATTTAACAGAATCATATTGATCAAAATCAAATTTTCCGTACATCATTAAAGAGCAATTGACATATGATAACTAAACAACTAGATAATCAACCTAAACTTATTTTAGTCAACAACTAAAACAATCAATATGCTCGAATCGTACATCTCTAAATTCAAGTTAATATCATGTGCGCAAACAAGATATACATGACAAGTAAACATATCGCATATATATTTTATATCTTTTTTTACATTGTTACTTTTATATCATGATTTGATCTAATTAAAATTCATGATTGGTTTTATATAAACACAACCAAAAAATATTAAACAACCATGAAACATATATTTGCTTTTAGGTTTTACAAAACAAAACTTCTATCGACGCATCATAAACAGTAATTAATGCAAGCTTCTTATTTACTTCAATTATAATTCATAATAACTAGAATCCAACTTAGTGCTTATCATCAACTTCTTGTAAAACATAAATTATTTTCATAACTAGACTTGAACGATGGTTATAAAATCTCAATTATGTACGTGAAACCTAAAGAGCAGATATAACCAAAATTTTTTAATAACTACTGAACAAAGATTTTATGGTTGACGTACCTTTTGGAATATTATGTTATTTGAAAGCCAAACCTCGATTAAATATATAGTCTCTAAGATGTAGATCTATTTTCTTGATAAAGGTTCTGGGTTTAGAAATGGAAATCTATTTTTTTTAGCATGCTTATAACGTGTTGTGAAACTAATAAAGAGAGAATAACCAGAATAAGAAGAAAGATAAAACAAAAAAGGAATTGTTCGCATCTTAAAGGAGGTATATTTATAGTTAAAATATAGAGAGTCGTCCAAGATATAAAGTTTTTTAGATTTCTATTAACACTAAAAGATATGAACTTTCATTCAATATTTAGCCATAACACTTTTGGTTTTTTTAATTAATCAAATTTAATTACAAATCAATCAAGATTAATTTTAACCAATCTATTAATCTAAAATCAATAAAAAAATCAAATTCATTGAATCACATTTAAAGCATATCAGTTTCATTTAAGATTTTCATATTAATAATTTTAATTATATCGTTCACATAAAATTTAAAAATCACCAACATAATTTCGGATCAAACAACGGCAAAATGTCAAGAACATTTTTGAATATTGTCAAATATAGTTTCAAGAACAAATTATTGGTTAATTCGATTTACGCAATTTCAACAAAACCAACTACACGAATCAATTAACCAACATATGAAAATCACATATATTAACATGTTTCACCATAAATAATTTTCCAAGTCACCCATGTGGGTCCATGAGCTCTCACCAAAATTAAAAACCTAAAAGAATTCACAGAAATCGTTTTTCGACAAGTTAACAATCAAACATATTAGTAACAGACCAAATAAGCGTGATTAACACATAACCTTGGCTCTTGATGCTACTAATGGAATTTTGAATGTCAAGACTAGTAGGTATTAAAATTTTCGTCCCATGTATATCAACAATATCACATGATTCGATTCAAGTTGCAATTTATATTTTCCACGAGAGACGATTTTCAGTTCTATATTTTATGATACGATAGTTTTACGGATGATGAAAATTTTAATTTAGAATAATTTTAAGCAATAACAAGTTGACTCATATAAAACTGTAGATTATCCACGTGAAGTTACGGCGATACAAAGACAGTAGCTGGTATATCATAGAGGTATGAGGTTGAAGTAACTGACAATGACCGGTAGTCATAAGTTATTTTTTTTAAAACATACCATAGTGAATTTTGAAAATCACTTACATCAAGTTAAGAAAATTTAATTCTCCAGAAATATACCTTATAAACTTTTTTTTATACATATTTGAATTATTAACAATGTTTATTATATTGATCCCACATTGATAAGAAAATAGATTCTTAATTAAAATTATGAATTGAATATATAAAACAAGAAAATCATAATGCATAAAAATTTAATTAAACCATATTGATCAAAAACAAATTTTCCCCACATCATTAAATCAAAATTGACATATGATAACAACCTAACTCATTTTAGTCAACAACTAAACCAATCAATATGGTCGAATCGTACGTCTCTAAATCCAAATAAATATCATGTGCGGAAACAAGATATACAAGACAAGCACACATATCGCATATATATTTTATATCATTTTTTACATTGTTCCTTCTATATCATGATTTGATCTAATTAAAATTCATGATTGGTTTTATATAAACACAACAAACAAATATTAAACTACATTGAAACATATATTTGCTTTTAGGTTTTACAAAACAAAACTTCCATCAACGCATCATAACAATAATTAATGCAAGCTTTTTAGTAACTTCAATTATCATTCATAATAACTAGAATCCAACTTACTGGTTATCATCAACTTCTTGCAAAACATCAATTATTTTCATAATTAGACTTGAACGATGGTTATAAAATTTGAAATATGGACGTGAAAGCTAAAGAGCAAGTATGACCAAAACAATTTTAATATGACGTACCTTTTGGAATATTATATTATTTGAAAGCCAAACCTCAATTAAATATATAATCTCTAAGCCGTAGATCTATTTTCTTCATAAAGTTTTTAGGGTTTAGAAATCAAAATCTATTTTTTGAGCGTGCTAATAACATGTTGCGAAACTAATAAAGAGAGAATAACCAGAATAAGAAGAGAGATACAACAAAAAAACAATTGTATTATTCGTATCTCAAAAGAGATATATTTATAGTTTAAATATAAAGAGTCTTCCAAGATACAAAGTCTTTAAGATTAGTACTAAACCTAAAAGATATGAACTTACATTCAATATTTAGCCACAACACTTTTGACTTTCTTAATTAATGAAATTTAATTACAAATCATGCAATTACTAATCAAATCAATCAAGATTAATTTTAATCAAGCTACTTAATCTAAAATGAATAAAAAAATTCAAATTCATTAAAGCACATTTAAACCATATCAATTTCATTTAAGATTTTCATATTAATAATTTTAATAAAATCGTTAATACAAAATTCAAAAATCACCAGTATA
This sequence comes from Artemisia annua, assembly GCA_014162995.1. Taxonomy (NCBI): domain Eukaryota; kingdom Viridiplantae; phylum Streptophyta; class Magnoliopsida; order Asterales; family Asteraceae; genus Artemisia; species Artemisia annua. The sequence continues at coordinate 26,646 of LBNU01000721.1, read as the reverse complement.
ATTTCGGATCAAACAACGGCAAAATGTCAAGAACTGTTGGGATTTATTGATTTGATGACAACAAAAGGATCAAGATCGACATTTTGGAATTTTAGAAAAGATGGAGGATTCTAGAAGACTTGTTGAAAAAGATAAAGATTAGGAAAGATTTAGTTTCCTAATACAATTAGGTTTCCTTTGTAAGTCTAGATGGACTCTATATATAAAGAGATCCCTAGACATTGTTTTGTATGTGTTTAGACATGTTTTAGAAACACATAAACGATCTCCCCACTGGAGATCTTTCAGGCCCTAAGATCAATGTTCTTTGATCTTGTTATAGTTGTGTAACACGTTCTATCTTGATCAAATAGAATTGGGGCGTATATGTTGTAAAACCTTCTTCATAACATTGATGTTTATGTTTATTCCACTGTGCAATCTTTGGTATATTTGTTATTATATCCTAGATGAGTCTACATCGATCTTCACAATTGGTATTTAAGCCTGGTGGCTCTTGATCTAGGATTATACAAGGTTTTCAAGATGAGGGAAGCAGCATTGGATAGTGTTCTGATTGGTTTTTAGGGTATACTTAAGAAATCGTTGTTTAGGGTTTGTTCTTAATCAATCGTATCATAACTGATTTCTGCAGGTGACGATCACATTATTATGCTTAAAGGTTTTCATATTCTGATTGTATTTACCCTAAAACGATGTTCAAGGCTGCTATGTTTACCCTAAACTCTAGAACTTTGAGGTTTGTGTGTTTTGCTTTTTAAGGTTTCTTAAAGGGGTTCGACTTAATTGATTTCCAAATCCACTGGCATCAATCACTATGGAAGTCGATTACTTTGATTCAAGATCATGAGATGGTGGCTATCAAATAACCTCATAACTGATAGTGGAATTATGGCTGGAGGTTAGTTGTTTTTGAGTTCGCTCTTTATATGCCTAACTATCACGATTAGGGTTTTTAAGCAAGTTATTGGTGCTTCAACTTAATCTTTATGGATTCTGATGGTACTGTGAAAGTTCTGTGGTGAGTAAGGTTACTAGTGTTTCCAGTAAAGCTAATCTGTTAGGAGTAAGGTTACTTAAGTCAAATTATTAAGGTTACTGATAATACTAATAAACGCTACTTCATTGAGAAGTAACCCTAATATTTGGAGAGACGGTTTCCAAGTACTCATAAACTTACTACTACTGCTTGCTTGGAGCTTAACACTGCTGGTTATTTGTTGTGGTGAAGTGGTAGTTTAAGAGATGTTACGCAGCTTAGTTATAAACGATGGGTGGATGCTCTCAAACAGGATCAAAACTTTCAAAGTTAATACTGCTGCTCGTTTGGTTTTTACTGCTGCCCATTGAAAGATAAAAGTTAATGCTGTAGTTATATGTTAGTACTACTTGATATGAATTTAATGCTGCTAGTTGTTTTAATACTGCTCATTGGTTGATTAATGCTGCTCAAAGTAACTTACTGCTGCTCGTCTTGATTAATGTTGCTAGTAATCATTAAGGGTTTGTTATCTGATTAACATCTTTTATTTTGCTTCACTTATGGTATGCAACCCTGTGAATTTGGAAAATGTAATTAAACAATGAAAATCTAAAACTTGTGGTGTTATAGGCGTGACCTTTCCCTTGGAAATGCTCCGTATGCTGTTGTAGAATGCCTCCTAAAAACCTCCCATCGTTCTCTGACTTGTGGTTGTGAGAAAGTTGTGTCAAATGCAGAATTTAGGGCTGGTATTTATAGGCCCGACACAGCTACAACGTAACCCTAAGAGTTGGTTACGCCGTAACTAGTGTTATCGTGAAACGATATTATCTTTTAACATTGACTACGGCGTAGTTGTGGTATCTGGTTACGCCGTAGCTCCTTAGGGTTTCACTTACACCGTAATCTTCAGGCGTGGTTACGCCGTAGTCTTGAAAAAATCTTGGATCATGTACTGTTCCTTAACTACGCCGTAACTCCATAGTGTGGTTACGGCGTAGCCTTCATGGCTCACGAATTCTTCAAGTCTTCTAATGATTACAGCGTAACCTTATGAGTTGGTTACGCCATAAGTCTTTATAATCGCTGACTTGGTCTTTATATTTGAATTCCTAGCTACGGCGTAAGTGAGAGTATGAGTTACACCGTAGCTCTCTTCAGCATACTAAAATGTTTATCTTTTGAACGTTCTTTCCAATTTATGCGTCTCTTCAGCTCCTACGCTCATTTGCAACCTGGAAACGAAATATAAAGAAATCAAAGCATATATCCTTCTAATCAATATAAATAATGAGCATATTAGGGGGAAATTGACACTTAAATATCAGGATTATTTGATGTTATCACCTCCCCAGCCTCTCATTCGATGGTGAAAAAGTCAGCGAGACAACCATCAACGTTAAATCAGCACACACAGATACTGCACGCGCCGTCATCCACCATGGAATCACCACTAACTTGAATAACAAACTTCACGTTACCGTAAGTACACTCACGTGTGCTGAAGTACATGATGGTGGTAAGAAGCCTTTCCCACAAAAGAAACTAGGCCATGCCAGACGCGGGTCCCAAAGGACTCCGCTAAGTGGATAATTATACACAATGATAGATGATCGGATTGATTGGAATGATTGGAAAAATCAAAATGATCGGAGTCGTGGAGCGGGATTAACTAATTTGGAGGTAGAGAGGAGAGAGCGTGGGGAGGAAAACACACACTAAGTGTGTGAAAATAAATGAGGGCAGATCAAAGAATTAAAAAAAAAATAAAAAAATAAAAAAAAAACTTTATATACTTTTGGATAAGAAAATAGGTTTGTATGATTAAATCTTAGATTTAATCGCTGCCATTAGATCAAACTTAATGGATGATAGAGATTTATCCCTCAGTATCCACCAAAATAATAATATGCAAATGAACTTTTCTCATATATTTTATATCTTTTTTACATTGTTCTTTCTATATCATGATTTGATCTAATTAAAATTCATAATTGGTTTTGTATAAACACAACAAACAAATATTAAACAACCATGAAACATATATTTGCTTTTAGGTTTTACAAAACAAAACTTCCATCGATACATCATAAACAATAATTAATGCAAGCTTTTTATTTACTTAAATGATCATTCATACTAACTAGAATCTAACTTAGTGCTTATCATCAACTTCTTGTAAAATATAAATTATTTGCATAACTAGACTTGAACGATGGTTATAAAATCTCAAATTTGTATGTGAAAGATGGGTGTTGGTAGCTAGTTATTCATTTATGGCATGTCATAAATGATATAGTGGTTGTTCAAGAGGCTGCTTGAGGTTAATGTGACGTTTCAGCCATATTCCATTGTACTTTAAACGGTTCTTTTGGTTAATATATTTTACAAGGGTGGAAGTTCCCTTTTGCCAAAAAAAAAAAAAGGGTGTTTCATAAGTAAGTGGAAAGCCACTAATATTTTTTTAATCTCTCTTAGTCGACGGTTCGGCTCGGCAGTTGAACAGTGCCGGCTCGAGCTAGGGCTTCACAATACACTCAAGTCATCCTCCTCCTTGCAGCCGACCTCTCAACATGCGGCTTCGCAATAGTACCAACTCCCAAACACCTCTTCAACAAATGTTATATAGCATAATTTGCTTGTTTAATTACGGAGTATTTGTTACAATTACTTGTTTATACAAAATGACAAAAAAAAAAAAATAAAAAAAAAA
>LBNU01000721.1:0-22754 GCA_014162995.1 Artemisia annua | reverse complement strand
AAATTGTAGCTAAGATATTCCCTATATATATATATATATATATATATATATATATATATATATATATATATATATATATATATATATATATATATATATATATATATATACACTAGTGGTCATGGCCCGCCTAATAGGCGGGCATGTTTTGTGAGCCCGTTGGGCATATAAGTTCGCCCTGAAGGGCGGACATGACTTATAATTATCGTTGGCATATTTCACCATAGCGAAAGAAGGATGGCAAAAATGCTTGGTATGTGTAAATTTTAAAAGAAAAAGGGTTGTACATAAAAACTTTTAGGTTTACTTGCCTTCACCTATAGGATGTCGGCAGCGGCTATTTACATATGTGCCACCTAAAGGCCGGTCACTTAAATGAACATTAAGATTTATAGAACAACTAAAATACAAAGTAAATTTATGTATATTTACTTCAAAGTTTAATCTCAATGATACACTGTGCACGTCTGTTTAGTACTCATATTACATGAAATTTATTCTAAGTAAATAACTGAAACTTTATCTTGTGTCGAAACAGGTCTTCAATATTAGATCTTCTAACTTCAATCATCTTTGTCACCAAGTCGCTCTCATTTCAACCATTGCTATCTACACAAATAGGTATCTTGCGAATCTATAGTGTGGATGTAGATGAACCTTCAAGATTATGGAAAGGTGATAGTAAATACTGAGATATGGTTATTAAGAAATAAAAACCTTGCACTGAAATTCAGTCACAAGCGTAAACTTCATAAGACTATACATTATAACCTATAAAATTCACATAATACTTGTAGTGATTGTTTTACACTTTCACACAAGATCGTTCTAATGCTTCCATGACTTAACTGAAACAATTGTTAAAAAGAAAATGAGATGATCATTGTATCAATTTCATTGAAGCAATATTATAAAAACAATTATTAATATAGACAAAATCATGACCAATATATGATAAGTTACAACATTACTATGACTTCTACTAGTACACATTCTGAGATAACATTGGAAATCTCCTCGCATAGCCACATTTCATAACTCGTTATTAGCAATAAAATAACGTGAAAAAACTTACGTGCTTATGAGCCAAAGATCTTCTCCTTCAGCATGGTCACTTAAAGCATAGGCAAACGCTGAAAGTTGACCAGCCATCTACTCACTGTCACTCTGTCAACACAAACAATAGCAAAAAACGATTAACTTTCAGTAGTAATATATATTCTTAGTGAAAAAAATAGTGGCATAACAATAATAATAGAAGCTTAAAAAAAGTAGTAGATTTGATTTGAGAAATTGTTTTTTTTTGTTTTTTTAATATGGTCCAACGTATAGCCAAATATACTAATCCACCTACCGCCACACAGAATAAAACCACTTAAACCAAATCAAACAACACGAACACATTATTTGATACTCTAAAGCTAAATCGTGACAACCCGGCTGACCTATAATTCTAAGTGTCCCGTTTTGACCCCCATATGTCCCGAATTAAAAATGCAGTTTGTACCAACAACTTATCTGTTTTAGGTGATAGGTACGACTGACAGGTAACGGAGAATAAGAATCTGCCCATGAGTAGACAAAATATATCTCTTATATTTAGCAACACGATTATTATTGAGAAAAAAGATTACGATCGCAATAAGTCATGTCCGCCCTTAGGGCGGACTTATATGCCACGGGGGAGTCGAATATTGGAGCAAAGTCCAAGAGGTTAACCTTTTCAAATGATGGAATATAATTGTAAAATACTTAATTGTTCAAAGATTACTGTTATAAAGAGATCAAAATATTGAACAAACCCTAGTTTTGCCACGCTTTGATGCCATATGCGAACGATGATCTGTTGTTATCTTTAGTAGATGTTCCTATATTGACAAGTTTGAATAAAAAATTTAGTAAAAATTTGTATAAAACGATAAATACAAATTCTTGTTGTGGTAAACACCTTTATAGCATTAGGGTCATGGCGTCTTGAGAAAATATCAGAGTCCTCTTCATGCGAGCCACTTGCAGCCCTTGCTTTTCTGTTTCACATAATAACATTCAGATATATTCTCTTTATACTTCAACCTGCACGGAAATTTTGATGAAGAACATCTCATACCTTTGATCAACTATAACTTTCTGCATCTCAACTTCCTGAAAGTATAACCGTCTTGAAATAGACTTCTTAATCAATATATAGTTGGTGATCTGTTACGAATCCAACATACCATTTTTTTTAGTTTAATAGAACTCAAACTGTTAAAACTTTCTTACTGTATTTTTTAGATTAATAGACTTCAAATGTCATACTCGTCTCATGTTAAATCCTAGATATCGTTGACGCTTAGAATCTACCATTTCCCAAATCTATAAAAGTACAAAAATCACTTCCCAACAAACATAAAATTGTACAATGAAAGCAAACCATCGCTTCTACAAAACCGATATTTAGGAGAATATACCAAAATATTCACTAAAAGTTATTTGACTGAAACCGAACAGTGATCGGCAATTGCTTAATAAAACTGCTAATCTACTTATTGTGCAGTATAGGAAACAATTAAGTGCATTAGAATAAAAAAAAGGTGGAATTCGATGTAGCATTTACCTGAATGTTTATAAGCCACGGGGGAGGTGCACCCTCTGTGTAACACCCTCATTTTTCACTGTTCGCAGCGGATTAAGTATTTGGGGTATTACTTCATGGAAACAAAGACAAGATATAGAAAACGACTCGAAAAGAGACGTTTTTGAAAAAGTTGTTATCATTCATTTATTCATCAGAGTTTTTAACAGTAAAAGATATACTTTTACCAAAAGGGAGGTCCCTAAGATACGGGTTTAGACACAAAACTGATGAATGATAACTATACTGGACATTCTCATGTCCAGTGCCTCTCCGTGCCAAGGTTCCTATAGTGCCTAATTACCTAGGATAACATGCTTAAAAGTCAAAACGTATGTTGAGTGAGACTCATAGGTTTAAATAGAAAGTTAGTGAATACAGGTTCCACAGGTTCAGCTTAAACCCTATGTGTGGAAAAGTTTAGTGATAGATGGTATATTGCACTAAGCTCATGAACCACACATTAACAATCCGGGTCATGTGGGCTGCAGACCCAACATGAGGGGATGGGAAGGATAACTTGCCAAAGTTAATCCTTCAGTGGGTTCAAGTATAGTACTTATTGGTACCACCCAGTGAGGTGTTAATAGCAACGGGAGTTGTCAAACTCCAATAAATCTATCAATTATACTCGCGTTCGCGTGGGTAAAATATCCCAAACGATTAGATTCATGAATTTTAGTTATGTAGTAGTGGCAGTTTGTTTACTCGTGCAATAACCAAAGAAAAAGACTTGTATTCGGTTTAAAGCATGTATCCCCCTCACAGGGTTTGTAAAGCATTTAGAAAGCGTTTAAAAAGTGTGAGGCTATGAAAACTCACCTGGGTCTTATGTTAATTAAAGTAGGGGTTTAGACAACTCACTCACTTATCCTGGGTTGGTGTAGGTGTGTGTATGTCAAGTCTTAGTCTAGGTTTCTTAACTAATTATTCTTAGGGTTTTTATACATAACACCATTCGGGCCATCGTAATTCAGAAGTATATGTGTTGAAACTATAGACCTTGATAGATCTTAGAGCCTATGGATCGTTAGTATACAAATGTTCAAAAGTACACTAACGGAAAATCTATGTATGACTTGTATTCAAGCGGAATTTAAACACAAGAACAATGACTAAAAACTCTTTGATCCTCTATGGATCTTTTAGTAATCACTATTGATTGTTTATGAACTAGTACATAATTCATTGGCCGTGGGTTCCTTTTATACTACAAAAAACCCTAAACCTACTTACAAGAAACAAATAAACATAAAACTATGAAAGATATTCTACATATCTTGTCCTAAAATAAACAAAGTCTATCCATTCTATAGCATTCCTACGAATGCACTAACTCAACAGAAACTAGATATCAGCAGGATCACACGATCAGCAGAAACCACTAAGGCGTCAGCAGGATCCTGTCAGCAGTATTATTCAGCAGAATTCAATAATTCCTAACAATCCTCCCCTAATCTTGAATTTGACATGGTTAACTTCAAGATTCTTGATAGATCTTTAACTTGCAGAACTTGAGGATTGAGACTTTATTAGATGCAGCAAAATAAAGTACCAGCAGCAACCAACTCTATGTCAGCAGCAACTAGTAACATCCTTGAAGAACAATAAATCAGCAGCAACATGAATCAGCAGCAATGACAAATAGGTACATCAATATCAAAAGTTTCATGCTATTTTCATCACTTCCAGGTGTGTTAACTCCTGTGAGAGGTGAATCATTGAAAATTAATGGATTCGATGTCTCTTTACCAATAGCCATTACTACTGGAGTAGCTAATGTTTAAGTCCAAGAACTATGGTACATTAAGAACCATATGATTTTTAGCAAATCCTCAGCTATAAACGGATTTGGTAAGTCTTTACCTGTAGCCGTTTGCTCCGGACTAGCCAATTCTTTGGTAAGAGATTACCTTGGTGAAATGATTACCAAATATGGAATTCCACTGCCTTTACCACAAGCCATATACTTGTGTGCTAGCCAATTCTTTGGATTTCCAAAGGATAAGATCCATGGTGAATTGAAAACCATTTTCACTCTCAGCAGTTAAGCATGGGTGAGTGAAGTACCCTATGGTTTGTAGCAAACAATTACAGCTATCAACAGATTTGATGTGTCTTTACCAAAGCTGTACCCTTTGGACTAGCCAACTCTTTGATGGAACAGTCAACATCATGGTGAGTTGATAACCATATAAACCTGTATACAACAAAGAGTGGAAAATGCGATACAACAAATGTTAGGTCTTTTTTTTAACTAAAAACTAAAGGAAGAAAGAAAAAAAAATATATATACAACATAAGTTACCCCAAGGAAGATTCAATATGGATACCATACTTAGAAGCCAATTCTTGTTTGACAAGTAGACTCCTCCTCATGTCATGGACCAGTTGTTCTGCATGAGTCATATCATTGCCCACCATATCAGTAGGAACAGTCAATTTGACTTCAAGCATTTGTCTCACCATCCATTCTGTAAGAGGATAAGTAACATCTGACCATATATACAGAACTGTCCCAGCCATAGTATACACCATATGCACATTTGAGAGAGGAAAATACTGCCAACTAGCAACATCCCAAGACTGTTGTCCTCTCTACACCTTGAAGCCTTTTCCAACTTATTGTGAGGAATCAAACAGAACATACAGATCTCCAAGCAAAAACAAACCACAACCTTCTGGTTTATGTTTGCTAAAATAAGTAGTCACCCAGCTATACAAATTGTAGAGATCTTGTTTATCCACCACGGGTAAGATTTCACTGAGAAAAGTGAAATGCTTAATAGAACCATCTTGCCTATAAACAGTATTCACATGACCTTGACGAAATGCAAGTGGAGTAAGTTCCCATTTCACCATAGGAACCCAAAGAACTAGATCTTCACCATGATCTTCAGCAAACTCAATAAAAGAGCTATCCTCAGCTGGAAGATTCACAGCCTTAGAAATCCTCTTTCTTGCTGGCCTCTTCTGTCTTTTGCCAGGAGTAGAAGAAGGTGAAAGGTCAGTAACATCCGGGGTAGACTTAGTCTCTGGAACATCAACTGTAGCTGGATGAGAAGAGCCATCAATAGAAAGTTGCTCTGTCTCATCAGCAGGAATGGTGTCACTTGCATCAGTAGTAGGAGGTTGTGACAGCTCAGCAGGAATAGATGCCTGAGTAGTTTGAGGTTGAGAAAGCTCCTCAACAATCACAGAAGATTCAGGAGGAATATTATCAGTGGTCGACCCTCTCAATAAATCTTCAGGTAGTGCATTAGTAGAATCCTCATTAGGTTTGGAAGCTTCAGAGGCAACAATATCAGGAGGAACAACTGAAGAAACCTTAACAGAAGGAATAGGGTCAGTAGAACTCTCTTGAACCTTTTCAGAACCACTACCCGCAGGAATGTGTACATCTGTAAAAATGTGCACATCAGCAGGAGTGAGTCCTTCAGCAGAATCCTCTACAGGCATTGAGGTAGCAGGAACATCATGCTCAGCAGAAACAACTTTAGGAGCATCAGCAGTATCAGCAGACTTCAATCTTTTAGCTTCAGGAGCATCCAAAACATCTACATGTCTCTTCAATGACTGATTAGATGGAATTCCAGACCTTCTAAGAGCTGTAAGAATCTTATTATATTCTTCAACTAATTGAGGATGTTTCAAAGCCCATACTTGCTTCTTGGTCATGCCAGTACCATACACAGCACAACTTTGATTCTTGACAAAATGCCTCATATAATCTGTCTGTTGTGCCTGTGTCATAGGCTTTTCTCTCTTAGCTTTTGCCTTTCTCTCTGCCTCAGCCCTTTTTGTTTGTTTGCCTAGAGCCACCATCTTTTGAACATAGTCTTCCACATCAAAATCATCACCTAAGACTTTCTGAGCTAACTGCGGATTAGAAACAACCTGTGATGCAAGAGTATCCCAAGTTTCAGCAGTAAATTCTTTGGAGAGCTCATCCAATTCTCTCTTTCTCTCAGCAGTTAAAGGAGCTGGTGCTGGAAAACCAAGCTTATCCAAGTCCTCCTGGACTTTCCTTGCCATTATCTCAGATTACCTCAACTCTTCTTGCCTCTTGGCTTCATTAGCCAAATCTGCAGCTACTAAATTAGCAGCTACTTGTTCACTTAACCTTTCTAGCTCAAGTTCCTTCTTTGATTTTTTTCTGGATGGAAGAGCTGGTTCAAGCATGACCGATTTACCTTTGTTAATACCAATAGAAGCTGGATCAGTAGGTTTGTCAGCAGAAACACCAGATTGATCAGTAGAGACAATTGAAGGAACTGCAACAGCAGGAATAGTGACAGGAGTGACAGTAGAAGCTGCATCAGTGGGAACCTTTGTAGTAGGTTGACCAGCAGAAACATGATGCAAGGGGTCAGTAGCAGAATCTTTAACACCTTGATCAGCAGATTCCATGGTATCATCAGCAGCAGGAATGGCTTTTGAAGAATCAGCAAGAATATCAGATGAAGTTTGAACACCATCATCAGCAGTAACCACAACATCAGAATCAACGTCCATTGATTCACCTCCATCAGCAGAAACAAGTTGAATCACTGGATCAGCATCTTGAACAGTTTTAGCAATGGGCACCTCTGAACCTTTGTTTAGATGATGCCTTTGCCAATACATGAAGAGAATCCAAATGCATATCCTCTTGCTCCTCATCCTCTGAATCAACTACAAGCTTCCTTTTCTTCCTTTGTTCAAGTTGAGCTTCTAACTCCTGAACCCTCTCAGTCAAATCATCAACCTTGCCACCAATAGTTGCCTTTGTGTCTGCAAGCTCCTTTTTCAGACCTTCCACCTCTCTAACATACCTGTTGAGCAAAGCATATATCTTTGTGAGAGTAGCAGGGTCCTCAGCTCCATCAGCAGGATTACCTGTTGATTTGGGAGCTTCATTGGACCTATAAGGAGAAAAGTGTAGACCATCAGCACTATGTGTTTGATCAACAAAAGTCTCTCTAATAGGACTAGGAGACTCTTGTCTATGAAAAGTAGATGGCTCACTGATAATGCTCATTTTGTCTATATTAGAGTCGCGTTATTTGTATATTTTATATATTATTTAGTTATGTTTATGAGCATTTTTACGCTTATTTGTTATTAAGATGTGTTCAAGTCTAGGTGCAAGGAAATATCCAAGGTTGACGAAGAAATGATAAAAGATGAAGAAAATATTAAAGAAAATAATTTCGTCAAAGATATTGATTCAAGTATGATGATTTCCGTTGCATAGGTGTTATTTGAGAGGATCTCTAATGAAAGATAGAGGTGTGATTTGGTGACAAAAAGATTATTAAAGGATGGAGTTTTATGTTAACTTAAAGAGGAAATTATGGAGCAAAATACGTCTCAATCAATGGTTAAAAGCTGAGGTTCAAACCCGTGGTTCAAACACAAACCTAAGGTTGAGCAGTCAAGTCCGAAACTCCAAGTTCAAGTTCCAACCGGCAGGTTCACAGCAATCTGAGATGAAAAGTTGCATTAACTCAAGGTTTTAAGTGTCATTAATCTTCAAGTCCGATCATTACCTCTACATTATGATTATGGGGTGTTTGTAACAGCTTTTTGTAATGAATTCAAGCATAAATAAGACCCTAAGCACCCATTATCAACACACACTACCACAAACATTCTAAGGGAATAATTAGAGGTTACTCCCAAGTTACAAGAGAAAGGTTACTTGATCCTTATTCAAGCCTTACACCCTAAGGTCTTGAACACACTTTATCTAACCCCGAAAGAGCTCAATAATTCCTGTCATTCCTAAGAAACCAAGAAGAGTTGGTGATACTTGTAAGAAGAGGCGGAGAATTCCCTTGTTCAATTGGAGGCCCGAGGAGTGCTATAACTCTTACATTTCTTTCTGTGTAACTTTATTCTTATTTTACTTATGATGTTGAAAGATTTTATGTTGAATGATATGTTACGTTTGTTGATGAAACTTGTTATGGAATAATTTTTGATACTTGTTTGGGAATCATGTGGACTTACGTATGAATGTTGAATGATTAGTCGGTTAGAAAAGTGATTGTTTTCATAAGTTTGTTTAAATAAGATTCGTGTTCTAAACTTGTTAATATAACATTATTGGATTTAAAGGTCGAAAGGATTTCTAATATCTTTTTATTCCAAGAAGTTGGTACACAAATGGATTGGTACATGATAATTGACAACTATCTAGTATTCAAGTTTTAAATGAATTCGGAAATATTTAATCACGAGATTGGGTCGAAACGACTCGTAAGAACTAATGTTTCTAATCATCTTTTCATACATTTGATAAAACAAAGAGCTAACTTAATGGGATGATGTATAGGCCGAAATGACTCACCCATGAAACTAGAAAAAACTTAGTTTTTCTTGATATTACCCATTGACTAGAAAACCTTGTGAAAGTAGACATGTGCCTTCTACATATATGTTTCACCCAAACATGTTCAACATTGTATCACGTTTGTTTACGATTCCTAAACAAATCCTTGTTTGATTGATTGCTTGAATTTAAGAACCATTGTTTGTTTACTTTCGGTACTTTAGAGGTGACAATCTTAAGTGCTATTTGCTTTACAACTTTTGCTAACCTTAATAACGTATAAGTCTCTTGAAACGATCCCTATTTGCCACAAACCATATTACATGCGGACGAGTATATGTAACACCCCCAAAATCAGGTCCAGCGGAAGCGTACATGCATTGGGGTGCTACTAAAATGGTATCATAACATGAGGTACGGAGAACGGTTTTTATCTCAACCGTTTAGAATAAATTTCACTATTAAAAACAATGAGTTTACATATTTCAAAATTATTGCGGAAATAGGCCCATAAAATAAATGGAGTGGTCCCAACTGTTTATCAGAGTCATCTATGACCATGCCATGCCGTTTGCCAAGTGCCTCCAAGAGTAAGTTATCACCTTAGGAAACCTGAGAATACATGCTAAAAAGTGTCAACACAAAGGTTGGTGAGTTCATAGAGTTTATATAAAAACAGTTAAAGTGATTCGAGTTTGTGAGATAATGAAGTAAATAATGGGTTACGTTGTCATACACCCATAGTTCGTTTGTTGTTTGCCCTAACTGGGTCAATAGTTGAGTGAATCAATAGTGTTTGTATAAAATGGTTTGATTGGGTGATTCCCTGGTGTTTTCATAAAACATTTGAACACAAGTTTTCCAGTTAGATAACATAATTGCATCGTAGTGTAATATATTGCCCTAAGCCTCATGACACGCAAACCTTAACATAGGGTGATATCATAAATGATATAAATAGCCTACATCATGAATGATGTAGGTGATAGTGCCCTCGTCGTCGTAGGAGTTTGCCAACTTCCTATTTATATTCGAATAAAGTGCATTTGGTAACCATTTCAGGCTAACTTCAAATGGGGCGTCAACTGCCAATAGATCTATTCACTAAATTCGCGTTCACTCGCAAGTGATTAATGGTTCATGATATGAGGGACTTTTGGCAAGGGTGTTAACTTAGGCAATATCAATCAGGATAGCATACAGAAAAATACTTGTGTTCAGGTTTGTAACATGTAATATGTTTCAATAAACAAATAGAGTGTATCATCAATTTAGTAAAGTGTTTAAGATAAACGAGTAAAAGATGTAAGTAAAACGAGCATGTATCTCCCCCAAAGAGTTCAAAATAGATAAAAGAGGGGCTATGACTCACCTCGAGTAAGATAGTAATCTGGTGACGAATAAGTCAAGCTACGAAAGACAACGACTCCGGATGGCGACCTAGTTAAGTGTGTGTTTAACTTAGTATGGTGTTCTACGAAATGTGAGAATGCAATGAGTGTTTTGAAATCTTTGTATCACCATGTCTAGTTGTGCTTGTGTTTTATAAGTTAAAAGAGAACATTTTGTCTTTTGTCGGTTTTTGTCTTTTTGTCAGGTTTTCGTCTTTTAGTCAGGTTTTTGTCTAAAATACTCATTTACTACTTATAAAAGTTTAATTTCGCTTACTAGGCGTTTTTATAGAAAAATACTCATTTTTACTAAAAGTATAGTTAATTGCGAAAAATAACCTAAGTGTTATATTTTTAGCGAAAATTTGGTATGACCCGTTCGTAAATACTTACTTTCCTATTTTCACCCATCTTGATACTAATGAATTTATAAGCTACTTAGTGTTTATGATAACGTATAGTTTCACTACTAATGCAGTTTTAATGAAAAAAAAATAGTTTGCGCCGCAATCTTTAAAATAGTATAACTTTCTCATTTTAAGTCCGTTTTTAGTGATTCAAGCGACCACTTTTAGCTTATAATGTCTACTTTCTATTTTCATAGCCTATTGTTGAAAATATTAAGCTCATTTTTCCAGTTTTTCTGTTTCGGGACAGCAATGTCCAAAAATGTTTATTTCGACACTTAACCTATGTGCTTAACCGCAATCACAACTCCGACCTAGTTGTAAACCTCTCCCACCAATTATTATCACTTTCTCCACCCAAATCAAATTCAACTAACCTAGTTTCCTCATCCACCAATTTATAAAGTGAGCTTAACTTTAAATTAACAATTTAAACCACAAATCTTACGCAAGCTAACTTGGTACATATATTTAAGCATAAAATGACAAACGTAACATGGTGATACGTATTTTGAAAAGAAGTTGTGTATGTCTCGTGTATATATACACATACATATACACTTAGGGTTTCAAAAGTTTACTTGTGATTTAACCAAATCGATTCGTACTTTTAGAAACTACATGTTTTAATTATCATGAAAGTACAAGTTAATTAGGAAAAAGAAGACTTACAAACTTTTATGAGAAAGTAGATCTAGTGCAAGAGTATCCCAAGTCTTGCGTAAAAACCCAAGTATATTAACCCAAATGACCAAATATAAGCTTCTAGAACCTAAATCTTCCAAGTTTTAATCAAGAAAATGAAGAGTGTATGTGTTTTTGTGATGTACGATGGCAACAAGAAGAGAGAAAGGGAGTTATCTTTGTGATTTAGTTTTGTGAATGAAATGAGCTCATTTGACCTTGTTCAAATAGGAACTAGAATGTATAAGTAACCAAATAAGTTCCTTGAAGTACCAAATACGTATCTCCATAAAATGGAAACATGCAAAACTGATTTTGGGACCATGGGGAAGGCGTCATATGTGAGATAAGAAGGGAGGCTCACACATTTGGATTATTAGTTGAAATTTGAACTTGTACTAGCCTATGTCATCTAATTTGAACCCTTAAAGCACATGGTATGGTTACAAAGTGGGGTGGCCGGTTTTTGGCTTGTCACAAGGGATGAAATTTTCTAGTTTTACATAGAAATGAGTAGTGGTGAGTGTTATGATTAATTACTTGGTCGGTTGGTGCAAAAACCGTGCGCGCGTGATCTAAAATGCAATTTATGCGCGCTTATTGTGAGACTTGCAAAATAAAATTCCAAGACATATACAATAAATCTATTAGAGTCGTAATGTAGTAATTTAATGTAGACCATGCCCGGTCTAGTGTTGTTAAGCGTTAAGAGTAGTCGCGGTACCTTGGTTTGGTGTTTTTGAGAAAGATGTGAAACATACATTTTTGTGAATGTTTTTATAAAAATAAAAATAAAAACAAAGTTATTGACTCCGAAAAAAAATCATTTGACTTAAGTTATTACTAATGTAGTATTTGTACGTGTGCGGTGTCGTTTGCACGAAATGTGAGTTACGTCACATAATTAGCTGATGAAATCATTCGTAGTTGTAAAAAAAATTACCATGAAAATGGTTAATTAGACCTTCATAATAAATTACTTCATGTTTAGCGATAACTAATGACTAGGTAAATTACGGGGTATTACAGTACCTACCCGTTAGACAGAATTCTGTCCCGGAATTCTAAGTTGTGGTAGTTGTCGGGGTTTGTCTCGGGAGATAAGGATGGGTGATAGTCTTATCGGAGGATGTTTGCTCGCTACAGGTGAAACTAAGGGTCTTAATGTCGGATGCGACCTCTGATTAATAGTTAGTCATTCTTTAATATGTAAAAGTTTTGATATAGTTTGACCCGAGAAATTTTTTATTTAACTCCACTAAATGAGTACCTTGGAAAATATTTTTTAGTTGATATAGACGCGTTTTTAAAGAAGCATCTCTGAAAGTGAAATCATTGAAGATGAATGTATAGTTGGGTATGACATTTATATAAGTTTCTGAAAGTCAAAGGATAAAGTCTAGTTTCCAATGCTTGGTAGTGTTTGGCGGCTAAGTATCGGGTGAATCTTATAGTTGTGGTACTTAACTCACTTGGGTAGTGATGGGATGTATCATGACTTACATTGTTGAAATGAATGTGTGAGTCGAATATTATGTCCTGAGGTGTTTTCTTTGGTTACAAGTGAAAGTTGTGGATTGATAAGGGAATCTAATAGCAAGGAACGAGTAGTTAACTTGTTTAGAGATGAATGGCAACATGACTCAGTGGATTGTTGTCTATAGTTTCAGGTATAGGTGTGAGATCCACTCCTAAGGTTTGGTTTATTTCTAAAAGAAAATGTTGGTTATTATGTTTATAAGGCAATAACATAAAAACATTTTTTTAAGAAGTACATGGTCCGCAAGATGATTTGTAAAAATATTTTATAAAATGATTTGTAAAATAGTTTATGAGGTAATAGAAAAACAATTTATTATTCGTAAGATAATAGTAAAACGGTAGTGTAGTTGGTGATATAGTTGCAAGACAGCAAATCGGTCTATAAAGTAACTTGTGAAATGATTTGTAAAACTGTTTATAAGACATTAGGAAAAGTGATTCATTGTTTATAAAAGAACAGTAGGGCCAAAATTTTGATTTTATGACATAGTAGTAAAACGTTTCGTAGAGTGTATTGTAGGATAATTGAAAAAAGTTCATATGTTACGAGTGACACAGTGTATTATTTTATAAGAAGGAAGTAGACAACTAGTATTCCCAAGGGATGAGTGAAGGATCATGTGTTCCGAATATAGTGGTTCAAGTTACTCCGTAAGGTCTTAAGGCTTCCGTTGGTTTAACTTGTTGTATGTTTTCTAGACCTTGTTAAGGGTTCATTGGTTTTTTTTTTCATTGCTTACTTCCATTAGAAGGTTCTCCTCTTAGGTATTATGGAGAGTCGTTCCTAGTACGGATAGTGATTTAAGCCCTGATTCATCAATTGTGTGTATGGTTTGGGATAAAGGTGACTGTAACATAACCCGTAATGGTAAGTATAAGTTATTAATATATGTTAAGTAATGTTTAAATGGTTAAGCATCATCTGCTAAGCAAATCTCCATGCATAGTGTTGGTAAAGTGCGGGCACGGGGACGTAAAGTAATATAGTGTAGAATGGTCTGTTTAGAGAGCATAGTATTGCAATGAGAAGAGTGTTGTATTTTAGAGAAAAGTGTTGCAATGAGAGAGTATTGTGATGCCAGTGTGTTGTGAGTCGAAGTAAACTTTTTATGCAATTCTCGTGAATGTACGCAGGCATTTTACCGTTCTCAGAAATCAAATAGAAAATCAACCGGACATAACCCCATTATAACTACTCCCAGTACCACAAAGTTCACCTCTGAGTTGGACATAGGTGATCAGACTATGTCCCACTGTCCCTAGTTGAATATAGGTGATCAATCTATATTCACCCAAGGTTCAATGAACTTTATATACTTGGCTCAGTCATACTAGTAATATGCCATATAGAAAGTTGTTTTGAAAGCCTAAGACAAGTGTCCAGACTCAAGGTCGAATGATGAGATTAGGTAAGGAAAAGAATTAGTGTGGTGATAGGTATGATACGTGAGCATAAGTATATGGAAAATACTTATGGTAGATAGCGAAAATAAGTGGATATAAATCATTCAATAGTAAGACACACATCTCATCATGTATACTAGTGAGCAACATCACCGGTGAGGCATAAGCTTGGCAGGTAGGCACGTGACGGTCATAGGGTTAAGTTTTAAGAAAAAATGGGTTATAGTCTGGGTTTTGAAAATACCAGTTCTCTATAACCTGTGGCTCTGATACCATCTGTAACACCCCCAAAATCAGGTCCAGCAGAAGCATACATGCATTGGGGTGCTACTAAACTCGTATCATAACATGAGGTACGGAGAACGGTTTTTATCTCAACCGTTTAGAATAAATTTCAGTATTAAAAACAATGAGTTTACATATTTCAAAATTATTGCGGAAATAGGCCCATAAAATAAATGGAATGGTCCCAACTGTTTATCAGAGTCATCTATGACCATGCCATGCCGTTTGCCAAGTGCCTCCAAGAGTAAGTTATCACCTTAGGAAACCTGAGAATACATGCTAAAAAGTGTCAACACAAAGGTTGGTGAGTTCATAGAGTTTATATAAAACAGTTAAAATGATTCGAGTTTGTGAGATAATGAAGTAAATAGTGGGTTACGTTGTCATACACCCATAGTTCATTTGTTGTCTACCCTAACCGGATCAGTAGTTGAGTGAATCAATAGTGTTTGTATAAAAATCGGTTGATTTGGTGGTTCCCTGGTGTTTTCATAAAACATTTGAACACAAGTTTTCCAGTTAGATAACATAATTGCATCGTAGTGTAGTATATTGCCCTAAGCCTCATGACACGCAAACCTTAACATAGGGTGATATCATAAATGATATAAATAGCCTACATCATGAATGATGTAGGTGATAGTGCCCTCGTCGTCGTAGGAGTTTGCCAACTTCCTATTTATATTCGAATAAAGTGCATTTGGTAACCATTTCAGGCTAACTTCAAATGGGGCGTCAACTGCCAATAGATCTATTCACTAAATTCGCGTTCACTCGCAAGTGATTAATGGTTCATGATATGAGGGACTTTTGGCAAGGGTGTTAACTTAGGCAATAACAATCAGGGTAGCATACAGAAAAAGACTTGTGTTCAGGTTTGTAACATGTACTATGTTNACAACGACTCCGGATGGCGACCTAGTTAAGTGTGTGTTTAACTTAGTACGGTGTTCTACGAAATGTGAGAATGCAATGAGTGTTTTGAAATCTTTGTATCACCATGTCTAGTTGTGCTTGTGTTTTATAAGTTAAAAGAGAACATTTTGTCTTTTGTCGGTTTTTGTCTTTTTGTCAGGTTTTCGTCTTTTAGTCGGGTTTTTGTCTAAAATAATCATTTACTACTTATAAAAGTTTAATTTCGCTTACTAGGCGTTTTTATAGAAAAATACTCATTTTTACTAAAAGTATAGTTAATTGCGAAAAATAACCTAAGTGTTATATTTTTAGCGAAAATTTGGTATGACCCGTTCGAAATACTTACTTTCCTATTTTCACCCATCTTGATACTAATGAATTTATAAGCTACTTAGTGTTTATGGAAACATATAGTTTCACTACTAATGCAGTTTTTATGAAAAAAAAAAGATAGTTTGCGCTGCAATCTTTAAAATAGTATAACTTTCTCATTTTAAGTCCGTTTTTAGTGATTCAAGCGACCACGTTTAGCTTATAATGTATACTTTCTATTTTCATAGCCTATTGTTGAAAATATTAAGCTCATTTTTCCAGTTTTTCTGTTTCGGGACAGCAAGGTCCAAAAATGTTTATTTCGACACTTAAGCTATGTGCTTAACCGCAATCACAACTCCGACCTAGTCGTAAACCTCTCCCACCAATTATTATCACTTTCTCAACCCAAATCAAATTCAACTAACCTAGTTTCCTCATCCACCAATTTATAAAGTGAGCTTAACTTTAAATTAACAATTTAAACCGCAAATCTTACGGAAGCTAACTTGGTACAAATATTTAAGCATAAAATGACAAACGTAACATGGTGATACGTATTTTGAAAAGAAGTTGTGTATGTCTCGTGTATATATATACATACATATACACTTAGGGTTTCAAAAGTTTACTTGTGATTTAACCAAATCTATTCGTACTTTTAGAAACTACATATTTTAATTATCATGAAAGTCCAAGTTAATTAGGAAAAAGAAGACTTACAAACTTTTATGGGAAATTGTAGATCTAGTGCAATAATAACCCAAATCTTGTGTAAAAACCCAAGTATATCAACCCAAATGACCAAATATAAGTTTCTAGTACTCAAATCTTCCAAGTTTTAATAAAGAAAATGGTATGAGTGTGTGTGTTGTGGGTGTACATACGGAATCAAAAGGGAGAACACAAGATACGTGTGTTTTGTGTTTTTTTATCAAACATGAGAAGTTTGACATCTATTATATTTGAACTTGCATGTATAACTCCAAAAATAAACCTGGAAGTACAAAATGGAGTGCAATCAAATGAGGTAGTAATTTTTGAAATGTTGGGGACCATGTGGGGGTGGTACGAAGGTGACATAGGAGGGGGTTCACCAAATTATCTTACTAGTTGAAAAATGTGGTTTATGTCATCATTTGGACATATTATGGTACATGGTGAAGCACATGAAGAGGATTTTCGGTTAGGCATTATTACAAGGGACGAAATTTTGTAGTTTTTGTATAATATGGAGTAGTGGTGTGAGCTATGATCAATTACTTGGTCGGTTGGTGCTAAAAGCGTGCGTGACTTAAAATGCAATTTATGCACGTTTATTGTGAGACTTGCA
This sequence comes from Artemisia annua, assembly GCA_014162995.1. NCBI lineage: Eukaryota > Viridiplantae > Streptophyta > Magnoliopsida > Asterales > Asteraceae > Artemisia > Artemisia annua. The sequence continues at coordinate 5,551 of LBNU01000721.1, read as the reverse complement.
AAATAAAATGCCAAGACATATAAAATAACTCTATTAGAGTCGTAATGTAGTAATTTAATGTAGACCATGCCCGGTCTAGTTCCGTTAATCGGTAAAAGTAGTCGCGGTACTTCGGTTTAGCGTTTTTGAGAAAGATGTGTAAAATACATTTTTGTGAATGTTTTTATAAAAATAAAATAAAAACAAAGTTATTGACTCCGAAAAAAAAATAATCATTGGACTTAAGTCATTACTAATATAGTGTTGGTACACGTGCGGTGTCGTTTGCATGAAATGTGAGTTACGTCACATAATTAGTTGACGAAATCATTCGTAGTTGTAAAAAAAAAATACCATGAAATTGTTAATTAGACCTTCATAATAAATTACTTCATGTTTAGCGATAGGTAAATCATGGGGTATTACATTTTCCCCAGCGACATGTCACCGGGGATACTACCACTACACGTTGAGAAGTCAACGGAAAACACGTTTCCCCAGCGACATGTCGCCGGGGATACTATGCTTATTCGTTGACTTGTCAACATATAACATAGTTTCCCCAGCGACATGTCGCTGGGGAAACTGAGAAATTAACTGTAGCTTTAATTAGGCGTGCTAATCACTTTAGCTTAACCCGAATATTCCCCAGCGACATGTCGCTGGGGATACAATGCCACCGTGGCACTGCTTCCTTGAATGAAAAATGAGTGGGACCCACATCGTCGCCGGGGATTATCGCTGGGGATACAATCCCTGTCGACGCTTCCCCAGCGAACATTCCCCAGCGACAAAACACTGGGGAAACGAATCCCCAGCGACATGTCGCTTGGGAAAGACCCGAAGTGTCGATGGGGAAACGGGTAAATGTTGTAGTGATATACATAAGTTTTTTTTGCTAAAAGAGCTTATAAGCTTATGCATTATCAAAACCCACCTCTTTTAATTTCAAGACGCACATCTTTTAAAAAAAAAGCATTGACTAGCTTGTTTAATTTCAAAACACAGTATAGGTCAAATTATCTAATATGACAACGTACACCTTTTAACAACAGGAAGTGTGAAGATGATCACAAATAAACTAGAAAAACCAATGTAATAAGGCTTATTTGAGCTCAAATAAGCTAATAAGCTCAAGCTAAAAACTTTTTGAGTTCGTCATGTGTTACAAAAATAATAAACTCATAAGTCCTCCAAATAAGCTAATCCAAACACCCTCTTAAATTCTGCTACTAATTATAAATAAGCTACTCGTAAATGTTAATTGAAATGGAATATCAAAATCACACTAAATAATTTATATCGTTGAAGATAAGATAATACAAATGACTTGCATAGTATAATTTTTTAATCCTTTCGATATTGTAGTTAGAAAGCAACACTCATAATGGTCATGGAAGTAAACCACTTGTTTAGTGTGGACGTATAGTCTGGCCCGCGCTCAGACAATGGGCCAGGCCCGGCAGACAGCGGCCCACTCTACGCCTAAACCCTAATCCATGCCTATAAATACATGGTTGGAATCCCCTTATTCAGGATCTCATAACAGGTTACCCTAAACCTAACTCATATATGCTACATCGCATCGATGACTGACTTGACCGTCGGAGGTGGATCCCGGGGCTACGGCCTCGGGTCCACTCCTAACGGGTTCTCTTTGTTGACAGGTCTACTCAGGGCTCGAGAAGACGACTAACGGCCCAGGGAGAGTCGTTGAATCTAGCCTGCGCCAGATTATGCATCAACAAGTGGCGCCATCCGTGGGACCACTACGACAAGTTTCGTGTTCTCACATCACCGGAAAGCAACCATCGAGTTCAAAAGCCGGTATTTTAATCTTTTAAATAGTCCGCATGATCGAATGCTAAAATAATATACGATCGAATACTAAACAAGTTTCGTATTTTTCACGTTAGTAAATTCTTGTTTGTAATTCACTTTCAAAGTTTGAAAAGTCAAAGCAAAATACTAGATTACTGTTGCTTTGATTGGACAAAGGAAACAAGAAACAATATATGCATGATTTCTTTATCGTACATGGTACCTAATGATTTCTTTAATGAAAAGAGATAAGACGCATGGTCCATATTTTTTGTGCATATTGTTTTAGAATATTTTCTACAAATTATTTTTTTTACAACTACGAATATTTCGTCAGCTTAATTATGTGACGTAACTCACATTTCGTGCAAACGCACCGCACGGTACCAAACTTACTAATTATGTAATGAACTAAGTCAAGATGATTTTTTTTTCGGAGTCAATAACTTTGTTTTGTTTTTATTTTTATAAAAAACATTCGTCCCACGGTTTGCAATCTTTGAAAAGCGTTTCTATAAACCTTCCGATACGTAACCCGCGAGACTACGAGAATTGACGAATTTCAGTTGGAGTCCGGGTAGGTGATGTCAACCCTTTCACTGCTTCATATCTTGCCAGGGTCCTAACGTCGCGCCTACCTTGGCTTGTTGCACTGATATGGCCCTAGGAAATTGGGAACGGTCAAGACAATCCAAAAAAATCACATTTGGAAAACTCTAGCGTACAACTTTTCTTTCTTGACGGTACATTCCCAAAATGGTTCCTCACAGTGCTTTCCGCATGCTTTTCCTTGTTTGCGCGACCGTAGATTTAAGATGTCATCAAGGTGAAATACAATTAACGAATTTATCCAAGTAATGGCTTGCATACCCACGGTACTCATTAAATCCAATGAACACTCGCTGGTGCGTTGGTAAGACCAATGGCACTTACTCGTGAAATTCATAATGCCCGTACCGTGTTCGAAAAGCTGTCCTTTGGAAATGTCTTCTTCCCTGACTCTTAATTGATGGTATCGCCGATCTCAGATCGGATTTTTGAGTAAACACCTTGATCCTTGTAAATTGGTCAATAGGTCCCGTCGATCCTTGGTAATGGGTATCGATTTTTCACTGTGCAGTTTATTCAACCTCTCTGTACATCACTACCACATTCGGCCAACGCTTCCCGTCTTTCTTTTTGCAAATAGGCATTGGTGCCTCCCCACGGACATGCGACGCTTGGTTGGAATGAATCCTTTATGCTGATAAGTTTTTCAACGTGTTCAGATAAATCTCCTATCATTTCTGAGGGTGCTAATCGATATGGTGCTTTTGCAACTAGTGCTGGTCGAGCCTGAAATCGTGCGAAAATATCTTACTTGTACGAGTGGTGGAATTCCGGGCAAGTCTTCAAGGAAATACTCTCAGAAATTTCTTTTACAACCGGAACTTCATCAAGGTTGTTCTCTTCTTTCGTTTTCTTCTTGTTACTTTGATATTTCGCATAATACCATGCCATCCTATTGCTCATGTAATTTACCGTCTGATTGTACGAGATGATATTGAGCTGGTTTAGTTTATACACTGAATGAGAAACATTTCACCGTTGAGAGAATGTTTTGGATGAACTTTTTTCATCACAAATGATTTCTGGCATGGTTGTTTGGATAAGCCAATCCATGCCGGATGAATAACATCAAATTCCNAAAAAAAATTTACCATGAAAATGGTTAATTAGACCTTCATAATAAATTACTTCATGTTTAGCGATAACTAATGACTAGGTAAATTACGGGGTATTACAGTACCTACCCGTTAGACAGAATTCTGTCCCGGAATTCTAAGTTGTGGTAGTTGTCGGGGTTTGTCTCGGGAGATAAGGATGGGTGATACTCTTATCAGAGGATGTTTGCTCGCTACAGGTGAAACTAAGGGTCTTAATGTCGGATGCGACCTCTGATTATTCCAATGTAAAAGTGATGCCCCGTCCCCAAAAGGTTATGCTATCTAAAACTCCAAAAGGGCACGTCGTTCCTTGAGTAATTTGTTATTTCAGTCCACACGTTTTTACCAGTGTGAGAATCTTATAGTATATGGTGAGTTGGAAGGTTGTACTTTGAAGGAATGGTGTCAAGGTATAACATATTGCTATTATAAATCTTAGGCACGTCAGGTAGTATGTAAGTGTAGCAATTATTTCGAGGTTTGATCCTAAGATTGGTTCTGGGATTGTGCATTTTCCTGCTTAGAGGCATTGATAAAATTTTGTTCAAAATTTTTATTTGAGTAAGCATTCTCTCAAATTTGACTAAATCAAAAATCTATAAGACACAATTTTCTTTGTTTGACGTCAATAGTCGTGTAAATTCGTGCGACCCAAAAAAATAATAAAATAAAGTTTACTAGAAACAATTTTTTTTTAAAGGTGTAAATTAGACACTTTCACAGAAATCAACGTTTAGACGTTTATTAACATACAGGAGTTTGATAAGGTCTGACTAAAATAGACATATAATTTAGTGATGTGGGTTTTTAAGCATGGTGTAGATAAAATAACTTCACAAAAATTAATAGTTAGTCATTCTTTAATATGTAAAAGTTTTGATATAGTTTGACCCGAGAAATTTTTTATTTAACTCCACTAAATGAGTACCTTGGAAAATATTTTTGTAGTTGATATAGACGCGTTTTTAAAGAAGCATCTCTGAAAGTGAAATCATTGAAGATGAATGTATAGTTGGGTATGACATTTATATAAGTTTCTGAAAGTCAAAGGATAAAGTCTAGTTTCCAATGCTTGGTAGTGTTTGGCGGCTAAGTATCGGGTGAATCTTATAGTTGTGGTACTTAACTCACTTGGGTAGTGATGGGATGTATCATGACTTACATTGTTGAAATGAATGTGTGAGTCGAATATTAAGTCCTGAGGTGTTTTCTTTGGTTACAAGTGAAAGTTGTGGATTGATAAGGGAATCTAATAGAAAGGAACGGGTAGTTAACTTGTTTAGAGATGAATGGCAACATGACTCAGTGGATTGTTGTCTATAGTTTCAGGTATAGGTGCGAGATCCACTCCTAAGGTTTGGTTTATTTCTAAAAGAAAATGTTGGTTATTATGTTTATAAGGCAATAACATAAAAACATTTTTTTTTTAAGAAGTACATGGTCCGCAAGATGATTTGTAAAAATATTTTATAAAATGATTTGTAAAATAGTTTATGAGGTAATAGAAAAACAATTTATTATTCGTAAGATAATAGTAAAACGATAGTGTAGTTGGTGATATAGTTGCAAGACAGCAAATCGGTATATAAAGTAACTTGTGAAATGATTTGTAAAACAGTTTATAAGACATTAGGAAAAGTGATTCATTGTTTATAAAAGAACAGTAGGGCCAAAATTTTGATTTTATGACATAGTAGTAAAACGTTTCGTAGAGTGTATTGTAGGATAATTGAAAACAGTTCATATGTTACGAGTGACACAGTGTATTATTTTATAAGAAGGAAGTAGAAAACTAGTATTCCCAAGGGATGAGTGAAGGATCATGTATTCCGAATATAGTGGTTCAAGTTACTCCGTAAGGTCTTAAGGCTTCCGTTGGTTTAACTTGTTGTATGTTTTCTAGACCTTGTTAAGGGTTCATTGGTTTTTTTTTTTTCATTGCTTACTTCCATTAGAAGGTTCTCCTCTTAGGTATTATGGAGAGTCGTTCCTAGTACGGATAGTGATTTAAGCCCTGATTCATCAATTGTGTGCATGGTTTGGGG
>LBNU01000720.1:89057-150622 GCA_014162995.1 Artemisia annua | reverse complement strand
ATAACAAACATGTACGAACCTGTGTTGTAGCATACGATGACTCGAGACGTTGAGAGGTGTTGAATGTTTGTTGAGACAAAGTATGATTACAAGTAACTTGTACATTTTACGTTATGTATCAAGTTATACGTTTGTCATCAATCAAAACAAACGAGACTGTATAGATTAAATATCGTAATATTTGCACTAACAGAATTTATTGATTTGTTCACTCTTAAGGCGTTGTGGTGTAACTTTGCTTTTGATTATGTTGTAAGTCCGTCAGTCGGTAGTTCAGGTGGAATTATTTGTGTATGGGAGTCTAATATGTTTTCAAAAGAAAATGTCACGGTCTCTGATTCTTTTTTTGGCAATTATGGGTATATGGGTTCCAACTTCTACTAGATTGCTTATTATATCTGTGTATGCGCCTCAAGATTTAGTAGAAAAAAGAATGTTATGGGATTACTTAAAACATGTAATGACTAGTGGGATGGTGAATGTTTAGTTTTGGGTGATTTTAATGAAGTTCGTATGGAAGATGAGAGATTTGGATCCATGTTTAATATTCAAGGAGCAAATGCTTTTAATAACTTTATTTCATCGGAAAGTTTGGTGGATCTTCCGTTAGGAGGATACTCGTTTACGTGGGCTCATAAAACGGCTTCAAAATTTAGTAAGTTAGACAGATTTCTAATTTCAGAAGGTTTATTGGCGATTTTCCCACATCTTTCAGCTATATGTTTGGATTGGCACGTCTCAGATCATCGTCCAATTTTGATGAGAGAGTTGTGTTCTGATTATGGTGCTATTCCTTTTCGTTTGTTCCATTCGTGGTTTCAAATGGACGAATTCAATAAGATGGTGGAGGAGACTTGGAGGAATATGGATATACTAGACGATAATGGCCTTATTCGTTTGAAGAAAAGTTACAATTCCTTAAACTAAAACTTTGGCTTTGGATAAAGAATGCAAAAACATAACGGAACTTGGAGAAAGATAACATTCAGAATAAACTGATCAAAATTGATAGATTGCTTGATCATGGAGGCACAAATACTGAGGTTTTAAATCAGAGAATGGAGCTAATGAATTCTTTAAATTATTTGAATTCCCTTGAAGCATCGAAAGCCGCTCAAAAAGCTAAGGTTAGGTGGTCTATAGAAGGTGATGAAAATACTAAATATTTTCATTGTGTGCTCAATAATAAAAAAAAATCTCAATTAGCTATTAGAGGAGTGCTTATGAATGGTGAGTGGGTTGACGAGCCAGTTGGATTCCCAATTTCCAAAAACTCTGTCTATGGATCAAGTGGAAGAGTTGGAAAGGCAGGTAACTAATGTAGAAATCAAGAGGGTGGTCTGGGATTGTGGTGAGAATAAATCTCCCGGTCCAGATGGATACACATTTGAATTCTTTTGTCGTTATTGGAATTTGATAGGCCAAGATGTGTTTGATGCTGTCAACTGTTTTCTTTCATCTGGTTTGTTTCCACGGGGTTGTAATTCATCCTTTATCGCCCTTATTCCGAAGGTTCATGATGTTAAACTTGTGAAAGATTTTCGCCCGATCACTTTGATAGGTAGTGTATATAAAATCATAGCCAAGATCTTGGCTAACAGATTGAGTCATGTAATCTCGGATCTTATTAGTAACGTTCAGTCAACTTTCTTCGCTAATCGCCAAATTCTCGATGGTCCATTCATTTTAAGCTGACTTATTTCGTTGTGTAAAAATAAGAAGTTCAGAGCTATGATTTTCAAGGTGGACTGCGAGAAGGCGTATGATTTAGTTCAGTGGGATTACTTGGATGATATCTTGTATAAGTTTGGGTTCGGTCACAGATGGCGTATGTGGATTAAAGGATGTCTTAATTCTGCTATGGGATTGGTCCTCGTTAATGGAAGTCCTACATCAGAGTTCCAATTTTTTAAAGGCTTAAAACAAGGAGATCCATTATCTCCTTTCTTGTTCATATCGATAATGGAAAGCTTACATATATCTTTTAGTCGTGTTTTGCATGCAGGTTTATTCACTCGAGTTTGTATCGGTGATTCGTTTAAGATTTCTCATTTGTTCTTTGCGGACGATGCAATGTTTGTAGGTGACTGGAAAGATTCTAATCTTAATACAATTGTTCATGTATTAAAATGTTTTCTTCCTTACATTGGGCCTTAAAATAAATATGCAAAAGAGAAAATTGATGGGGGATAGGCGTGGGAACGGGGGAAGTGGATAAAGCAGCGAAGGTTGTTGGTTGCTCCACTTTAACCACTCCTTTTTTCATATCTGGGAGTTAAGGTAAGAGGATCTATGTCGGAATTCAAACTTGGGATCAGGTGATTCGTAAGATTTCTTCTCGTTTGTCAAAATGGAAACTTAAAACTCTCTCAATTGGAGGTAGATTGATTCTCCTTAAATCTGTCCTTGGATCAATTCCTTTATACCACATGTCAATTTTTAAAGTCCCTAGGGGTGTGCTTAAAAACATGGAGTCTATTCGTCGCCGATTTTTAATGGGACTGATGGTAAGGATAGGAAATTGGGGTGGGTATGTCGGAATAAAGTTTTGGTCTCAAAGAAGAAAGGAAGGCTTGGGGTTTCTAGTTTCTTCGCATTAAATCGGGCTCTCTTATAAAAATGAGTTTGGCGCTTTATATCTCAAGATTCTTCATTGTGGGCGAGGTGTATTCAAGCTATTCATGGTGTTCGTGGGGCCCTTGAATGTCCTAGACCAACGTCAAGACTGTCTCTTTGGATTGATATATTTTGGGAAGAAGTTTGGATGGGTGATTCGTCTTTGAAGTGTCAATTTCCGAGATTATATGCTTTGGAAACATGTAAGCAGATTTCTATTGAAGATAAATTGAGGTACACTTCTATTAATTCTTCTTTTCATCGTCTGCCAAGGGGAGGGGTCGAGAGTGAGCAGTATCATGAGCTGGGAAGTCGTCTAGCATTATTAGATTTGACCACGATAGGTGGGTTTGGTCTTTATTGGGAACGGGTGATTTCTCCGTTAAGTCAGTTCGTAATCTTGTGGATGATTCTTTGATAAGCTCAGATATGTTACCTACGAGATGGGTGAAGGTGTTCCAATTAAAATTAATGTGTTTGCTTGAAAATTTCAAAATGATAAACTGCCTACCAGCTTATATTTATCTCGGTTAGGCATAGATATTCATTCTATTATGTGTCTTATTTGTGAAGAGGAAGTTGAGTCGTTGGCCCACCTTCTATTTTCGTGGTTACTCAAATATATGTCCAAGTTTAAAAAGCAAACGTACTATACGTATGTTAGTACTCATCCGGTGTGAAAATTAAATTAGAGTTGGTTGTGACTGTGACCTACTCCTNTGTCCTTGGATCAATTCCTTTATACCACATGTCAATTTTTAAAGTCCCTAGGGGTGTGCTTAAAAACATGGAGTCTATTCGTCGCCGATTTTTAATGGGACTGATGGTAAGGATAGGAAATTGGGGTGGGTATGTCGGAATAAAGTTTTGGTCTCAAAGAAGAAAGGAAGGCTTGGGGTTTCTAGTTTCTTCGCATTAAATCGGGCTCTCTTATTTAAATGAGTTTGGCGCTTTATATCTCAAGATTCTTCATTGTGGGCGAGGTGTATTCAAGCTATTCATGGTGTTCGTGGGGCCCTTGAATGTCCTAGACCAACGTCAAGACTGTCTCTTTGGATTGATATTATTAAGGGAGTCGAAGTTCTAAAAAATAAAGGGATAGATCTTATTGGCTATTGTTGAAAAAGGTGGGGAATGGTGAGGATACTTTATTTTGGGAAGAAGTTTGGATGGGTGATTCGTCTTTGAAGTGTCAATTTCCGAGATTATATGCTTTGGAAACGTGTAAGCAGATTTCTATTGAAGATAAATTGAGGTACACTTCTATTAATTCTTCTTTTCGTCGTCTGCCAAGGGGAGGGGTCGAGAGTGAGCAGTATCATGAGCTGGGAAGTCGTCTAGCATTATTAGATTTGACCACGATAGGTGGGTTTGGTCTTTATTGGGAACGGGTGATTTCTCCGTTAAGTCAGTTCGTAATCTTGTGGATGATTCTTTGATAAGCTCAGATATGTTACCTACGAGATGGGTGAAGGTGTTCCAATTAAAATTAATGTGTTTGCTTGAAAAGTTCAAAATGATAAACTGCCTACCAGGTTATATTTATCTCGGTTAGGCATAGATATTCATTCTATTATGTGTCCTATTTGTGAAGAGGAAGTTGAGTCGTTGGCCCACCTTCTATTTTCGTGGTTACTCAAATATATGTCCAAGTTTAAAAAGCAAACGTACTATACGTATGTTAGTACTCATCCGGTGTGAAAATTAAAGGGAAAATCCTTTAAGTACCCCAAAGGTACACATGTACACACCCCTAGTGCCCCAAAAAAAATTTTTTTCTTCAAATGCCCCAGAGGCGGAGGTCGCTCAAAAAACTTGAGCGGAATGCATTATAATGTGACACTTGTCCCTAGTGGTGTCCCCACCATGTACCTTCATGGTACATCTTATCATATGTAGTTTTTGGGCGACTGGGACCCTATTTCTTGGGCGACTTAACTATTTTGTCTTTTTGTTAAAAAAAATGTTAATTACATTTTTGGTCCTTGTTGTTTGGTTGGTATTTCATTTTTATCCAACTTTTCAAAATCACATAAACATAAATACATAAACAGTAATCCTTTTATTTTTCTCATTTCTCTCATCTCTCTCTCTCTCATAAACACACACACACACCTCTCATTTCTCTCTCTACATCGCCGGCGACCCCCTCCGGTCGTCTTCTCCGGCGAGATTCCGGTCACCGGAATAAATCCATTCCTGTCTGCTTTCTGAGCATTTTCTGTCTGTCTTGAATGCAAGATGTTGTTATTCCAAAGTAAAAAAGTAACTCATTTGAGAATTAAAAATGATGAGTGACGAATCTTATATGTTACATTTTGCAGCGCCGTCTTCTGAATTTTGTGGACAAGGCTATTGTGGAAGATGTGATCCCGATCCTTGTGGTGGCCTTTCATTGCCAATTGCAACAAGTTTTATCTCGTTGTATTGACCAGGTAGTACGCTCGGATCTTGACACCATTTCTCTTGAGAAAGAGCTTCCGTTTGAAGTTGCTCAAAATGTTAGATCTCTTCGTAACAACTTCCAAGATAATGACGAACACACAGTAGAAGTAGAATCAGAGGGCGCGATACTTGAAAAACGAATTAAAAGCATACACAAAGCATTGGATTGTGACGATGTAGAACTTTTGAATTTGATTTTAGATGAGTCAAAAATTACTTTGGATGAAGCTTGTGCTCTACATTATGTGGTATCATATTGTGATAAAAAAGTCGCTAAAGAAGTTCTTGATCTAAATAGGGCGGATGTCAATCTTAGAAATTCTCGTGGTTACACCGTGCTCCATGTTGCTGCTATGCGTAAGGAACCATCGATTATTGTTTCTCTATTGAACAAAGGAGCGAACGCATCAGATCAAAGAAAGTGTGGTGCCAAAAATGAAATATCAAACAAATCACAAGGACCAACAATGTAGTTCACAACTTTTTTTTTTTTAAAAAAAAAAAGTAAGTCGCCCAAGAAATAGTAGGTCCAGTCGCTCAAGAAAGTACACCTGTAAACTAGTACTTGGATAGTATTTGGTAGGGACACACATAGGGACACTTGGCACTATTCTGTGATATCCGCCCAAGATATTTGAGCGACCCTCTCCCTTGGGGCATTTGAAGAAAAAAAAAATTTTTTTGGCACTAGGGGTGTGTACATGTGTACCTTTGGGGTACTTAAAGGATTTTCCCAAAATTAAATTAGAGTTGGTTGTGACTGTGACCTAGCATTTTGTATAAAAAGGACAATGACATGACTATACAATTCAACATTTACAACTACGTAGACGTACAATAGTCTACAGACTTCAATCATATTTAAGCATACATTTCAAAGTCGTCTTGGTCTTGGTCATGTTTTATTGGTTATTTTAATTAACAGTGTGTTCAAAGAATCTAGAGATCTATTTGTAACTTTTAAAAATAGACAAACGTAGAGCAAATACGGTAATAACTGGTTCATGTCTTTCACACAAGAGTTGCTCTTTCACTCAAGAATTCGCAAATCATATGCTAAGCATTTAAACTTTGAAGCATCGTATTAAGACTTCAAAAGCGTAAGAAAATTGTGATGATACCTAATGGATCATGAACAAAATTATATATCTTAATAAATAAAGAGATGAAATTATAATTAGTTTCAAGTCATTTGCATAGCCAAAAAAACAACCCGGAGAGTCCAAGAATAACCTCTCTCTTTTTTTATTTTTATTTTTTGAATTTTGATAAATTTGAGTCCAAAACTTTAAAAAATTATGGTAGAATGTCTCTAAACCCCGTCACGAGCTTTTTGTAGGGACTTGCAGGTCTCGTTAGCAGTTTGTGAGTTATGACATTTCTAAATTCTTTCAGCCTACTTTTGATATGCTTCATTGGAAGGAATTGGCATTTCTAATTTATTTTGGCAGCTTGATGCTCGTAACCATCTTGTTTTACTTAATAGGCTTTTGGCCTACCGGGCTTGAACCCCAAACGAATAGGCTGGGAAACACCTAAATTACACCTGGGTGCCATTAGGCCAAAGACACAATTAGTTATAAGCACCAAAGCTGGTCCTTTCACACATATCTAGGGAATCGTAAAATAGTGCCAGGAAGCACATAGGAAGGTATTCAGTCGAGTTGAAAATTTTAATACAGCATTATAAATACCAACACAACCTGAAGGTTTCAAGAAGACCAAGAAAGTTGACTTTATCAGTGACCAAAAAATGGTAACTAAACTATTTACCATACCTCTACAAACAATATGTAGACTAAGGTTTCAAACTAGTACTAGCAGAGCAGCTCACACCGCAGCCAGAGTAGCTGATTCAGATTTAGCTGCATCGCTGGAGGAAAAGCTAAATGCTGAACTTCCAACAAAAACCAACAATGGTGCTACTATCTACAGAGTTCCAGATCGTTTACATGCAGTCGAACCTAAAGCTTATGAACCGAGTATCGTATCTATTGGTCCATACCATCATGGAGCACCTCGTTTACAAGCCATGGAGAACACGAAATGGAACTTCTTTCATCGCCTTTTTAATCCAACCAAGCCCAACAGGCCTAATCTAAATGCACTAGTCAATGAATTAAAACATATCGAACACAAGGCTCGTGGTTGTTACTCTGAAGAATTGAAACTCAGCAGCAAGCAGTTCATCAATATGATGCTCATTGATAGCTGTTTCATTGTAGAGCTTTTGCGGGAAGCAAAAGAGATTGATTTCAGTAAGAAGTCAATACTTTTAAAGAGGTGGATGTTACCCGTCCTCCAGCGCGATCTCATCATGCTTGAAAATCAGCTCCCTTTATTTGTTTTGAACAAAGTATACAAATTAACAAGTTCTGAAGACACGGAAGAGCCAGGTTTGAAGAAACTTTCGTATCAGTTCTTTGAATCAATGATTTACAGAGATTCAGATACACCACATAACAACGAGTTAGGAGATGAGAAAGATTGTGGAAGCCACTTTCTTGAACAGTTTCGCGCGAGCATTTGCCCAACAGAAGTTTTAGAAAGCAAGTTTCGTGTTAAGGAGCCGCACATGTTCCGGTCATTAACTGAATTGAAAGAGTCAGGAATCAAACTTAAGAAGGCCGAAAAATGTCAACCGCTCGATGTAAGTTTTGAAAAGGGGGTTCTTAAGATTGCTCCGGTAAGCATGGATGACCACAAGTTCACATTGTTTCGTAACATGGTTGCCTTTGAGCAGTGTCATTTCAGCTGCAAACCGCATGTAACAGCTTATATATTCTTTTTAGATAGGTTGATCAACTCTGCTGAGGATATAGAATTGCTTCATTATGCAGGCGTTGTGCAGCATACTTTGGGTGGAAACAAACATGCTGCAAGATTAGTAAATAACTTGTGTAAAGAGGTGGCTGGGGCTGGTTATGATTCGTATTTACAGGATGTTCTTCAGGAGATTAATGACTATTGTGATAATCTTTTGCATCATTATCTAGCAAAACTGAAACACGAGTATTTTTACAATATATGGGTATCACTCTCGACCGTAGCCGCTATTGTACTAATTTACCTTACCATACTTCAAACAGTTTATGCGTTAGGAGCTACTGATGCACGCGGTCACATGAATAAGCATGGATGGAAGGCAGTTATCGAAGCTTTTGTTGTACCATTTACAGGTTTGTGGTGGCCATTTGAAGACTCGTCGATGCCTGGTAAAGAAAATTCTCAGATTGAAAATTCTCAGTTGTTGGTGATTATTTTCTGAATAAAATGCAGAATTCCATGTTTGTGTTTCTTTTCGGTTTTAGTTCTAGTATAATGTAATTGCATTTTGCAAGTGAAATAATACCTTGTATGCTACAATATATTTGTGCTGATTCTTGATATATTCTGGTCATTTTTTATTTCATAGTTATGTGGTTAGTTATGAAATGATAACAAATTAACCTACTTAATTAACAAAACGTACTCTTATCATTCCCAGTTAAATTTTGGACTAATGTATGGAACTATTAAATTAATCAAGCTACTCGTATTAAGTTTTAGTAATGCTGGGAGATAGGGCCTTCCAGAGTTCCGGGCCGGCCCTGGCTATGGGCAGCGCGGGCGACGGCCTAGGGCATCAAAAAGAGAGGGGGCATCAAGTTTTTATGCTCTGTGATCGGTTTCTGTGAAAAAAAAAATGAGTATTTGAAAGTATTAGTAGCTTTGTTTCTTTGTGCCTCTAATTTAGTTAAGAAAAAGTAAAAAAGATAGAACTCAACTAAATTTCACTTAAGAATGCCGGACTTTGGGAGGAAGAAGGAATTATTAGATTTTGGGAGGAAGAAGATCATGTCCAGTGTTTGTAACTTTGTACTGTATTATGTTTTTTTTTGGGTCCACGTGCCTATTAATGAATTTATTTCAAAAATACACCTTCAACTTTCAACTAAATTTCACTTAAGACCTCTTAACTTTGTTACTTTCATTTTTCATTCACCTTTTATTGATACTATATTTCCTTAGTGCAAGGATCAAATTGTGCCACAAAATATATAATGATTTCTTTTAGTACAATAGGCAATATATGTAAAATACTTGATTGATTTTCTTAGTTTCCTCGCAAATAAAATAAGCTACGCTAAAAAATATATACATATTATTATCAGTCGTAACATGTTCCTTACTTTTAATCGTATATAAATTTCAAATATGACACGAACATGTTCTAATTCTTTTAGTTATCTTTTTATATTATGGTGCACTTCCTACAAACAAAGTAAATTAAACTTAATAGTTGTCTTACGAAAATTTAAGATAATACGCGAAGTTTGTTTATATGCCAAACCTTTAAGTATGGGCATTATTTTAACATTTCGCCCAGGGCATCACAAGGCATTCGAAATCTCAGGACCGGCCCTGCCAGAGTTCCAGGTGTTTACTTTTAGTCAATGGTCATTCTTTATTAAGTCAGCGGATAAATGTTATTGGAATCCTTAGAGCATAAGGTATAATAACCCCAAGTTAAACTTTAACACACCGTCATGTCAGCGTCACATCAGTTTTAACCTTTTCATCTTAACTCACAAAAAAAACACCCGGTGTGTTAACATTTTTGAGTTAAAGCTTAACTCAACATTTTGAGCCCCACTTTTATTAAGCTTAACTTAGGGAGCGGTATGTTAACATTTTTGAGTTAGAGCTTAACTCACGCAAAACTTCACCTTTCACGCAGCGTTAACTTGGTAACGCAGGGCGTTAACTCAACTTTAACTTGGGGGACGGTATGTTAACTTGGGGGTTAACGTGGAAATGATGTCAACGTACCGAATGCTCTTACTCTTAAGAAATACTTTAATCTACATACGTCATCTGTGACCGAATGCTCTTACTCCGTCCCATATTAAATGTCCACGTTGACTATTTTTAGTCTTTTTTGTTCAACTTTGACCGTAAATAATTTTATTTGTGCTATAAAATACTTGATGAAAATTATACCATTGAAAATACATTTAAAAACTAATCCATTCATATATTTTGCATCAAGTATTATATAACACAAATAATAGAATTTAAGGTTAAAGTTGACCATGAAAGACTTCAAAAAGTCGTAGTGGACACTTAATATGAGACGGATGTAGTATTGTACTAAACTATAAAGCAGATTTAGATCATAAGATTAGGAAATTTTTAAATGGTTTCAGTTCACGTTCTAAAACCCATACCAATTGATATTTTTTATAACATTTAAAACTCACTTTCAAGCCATCACACGAAAACCGACTTTCATCTAGAACCCTTATAGTTCTTTCTATTCTTCGTCTAATCTAGTTTCTAGTTTTATTTCAGATATATAGTCGGCCACCACAAGGGATAACTAAAACCCAATGTTAATTTTGATTTCAAATATATGATCAAATTTTGATTTTGATTGTCAAATTATCATGGGTTTGATAGCACTTAAGATTTGATAGGGAAGAGGATGAACCAATTAAAAAAAGAAATACAAAAATTCCCGTAAGTATAAATATGATAATTAAATTGCCAAATAAGCAAAATTGATCGGTTTAGCTAGTAACATTCGTGACACATAAGCAAATGTATGATTATCGGTATGAAAAGACGCAAAGGTTGTAGAGTAATGTGATACTTTTTGGGGTTCATTGGTGATATTCGGACATTTGAAAAAGTACGTTTCTATCAGATAGATTTAATCCATGGATTTACCATGTTAGTACTTAGCCTTTTAGGTTATTATCACTATCTTAAACTCATACAATACGAATTAGCGAGTAAAACCAACGAGGAATTACGTTTGACAAGGCTTCGCAATTCGCACTTCGCACTTCGCACTTACTGTTTTCCATTGAAGCCCAAGCATCATTAAATTTTTTAAAGATATAACATGTCATCTTGTTTAATATTTATGTTCATTTGTTAATGGAGATGTGTGGCAACTGGCAACCATGTGCCTTTCCTCTCCATTTGTTTTCAGTGCGTCACAGAAGCTGTTTAACAATTATAATAGTACATATTTGGACCCAATGGATCAATCCATTGTGGCCAATTTGATGTGATCAATTATCCATTTTGACTTATCCTATGACATACACTTGTTTGACCCATCTATCGTAAATAGATCCATCATCCATCTTAACATTTTATTTTAAGTCATTCACAGATTCATAAATTAACACAACCAAACTAAAGTATGCATTTTCTACTTTTAACTATAATGAATCATTGTCTGTGCATGCATTTGTTTGATTAATCTTGTTTATTTCAAAGACTTAGTTAGGAATCGATGTGTAACCATAGACGGACCCAAATGAGAGCCGGGTGTAGCACGGGCCGCATCCGATTTTTGATCACGAAATGTAAATTTTTTATAAAATGTCTTTTCTAAGCGCGTGCAACCCTCAATTTTACCAAATAAATTCTTTATATGGCAACTTTAATACTCATAATCATAAAAAAACTGTGCAATACCCTCTTAAAAATCCTGAGTTCGTCCTTGTGTGTAACACAATTTTCTATTCGTTGCCTCTCTTTTGACATGCATATTAATTAAGGATAAAAATAGCCTCAATATAGCACATCAATAAGATGCAATGATCTTGTCCTTGATCTATTTGATCACAAATTAAACCTCTATATAAGCCCGTAAAACGAGTGTAAAAACCTGAGTCAACCTAAGTCTTGAAAGCAAAATCACAATATTTGTAAGGAAAAGAAGGTTGTATGATGAATTCCTCTTTTCTTGTAAGCATGGACAAAATCAGGACAAAATATAACCATGTGTATTTTAAAATAATTAAACAAGTTTAGAAACACAAATTTTAGACCATATGCATTTGGGAACAATTTTTTCTTTTTTTATTTTATTTATTTATTTATTTTTTTTTAATTTTTTTTTAAACAAAAGTTAGCACTAAGCAGCAAAATCCATAAGTGTCTCATGAACCCTCGACCCACTAGGGACGAACTTAGGATTTTAAAAAATTGTTGCACAAAAATTTTAGGGATGATCTTGCACACATTCTTTTATTATACGTAATAAAACTTGCACTATAAAGAATTTTTGAGCTAAACTAAAATTGAATTGTAAAGAAAGAAAGTAGCACATATACACTATTGGGGGTTGCATGTATAAGAAAATAACATTTTCCGAAAGAATTTATACTTCATGACTTAAAATTGAGTGTCGACCCGTGTCACATCCGACTCTCATGTAAGTACGTCCCTGAGACCCACCATAGTTAAGTCCCTTGATCGTGTAGGTGAGAAAATGACTCATGCTGGGCTTAAAATTATTCGTATGTAAATACCCATGGAATATATCACAAACCCCTAATAGGTGGCGTATACGCTTATCTTCCAAATCTTGAATAGTTGTATCTAATGTGATTATAAGTTTTTAAATTTAACTTTGTGAGGCGGGCTGTAACTTACATATTAACGTGTAACACAAGTCTTACCTAAAACACCACATATACAAGTATCTCTATATCTTAAAGCTTTTAAAGGTGTCTAATTGACACATACGTATAAGTACACATGCCTTCTTACAAAATAAAGTAATCATCGTGTGAAAGTTGGCATTTAGAAGATTGACATTTGGAGGAGTTTCCGTAACATAGAGATGACAAATCTTTTATATAATAAAACAAAACCCCTATTGGAAATTTTTTATTTCAAAAAAATAGAACCATACCTTATTTAGTAATAATTTTATTTAAAAAAAAGATTATTTTCTTATTAGGTAACATTTTATATTTATCCATAACACAAGTAAAAGATAAATACAAAAAATATAGATAAGACATTTAAAAAAAATTATTTTCTTATTAGCTAACATTTTATATTTATCAACAACACAAGTAGAAGATAAATACAAAAAATATAGATAAGATGCAATTAAGATTAAAATCTTTAAATAATTATTTCAAAAAATTAAAAAAAAAAAACCTCGCGCGTGCGCGGGCATTATAACTAGTGAGAATAATAGAGAAAAATAATAGTTATGTGGGAACATAAACACTTCTATTCCTAAGACGTGGAAAATTCAATTACATACCTTTATTTTGGTGCATATCAAGGGACAAATCCCCACCATTCATCTAATTTGATCTAATGGTGGGGATTAACCTAAGATTAAATTGGGAAACATAAGTCTATGTCTTTTTTTTTTTCTTTTCTTTTTTTCTTTTTCTTTTTGTCTTTCTTATTATTCTTTCTTTTTATTTTTTTTTTATTTATTTTTTTTTTTTTCTTCTTTTTTTTTTTTTTTTAATTCACGTAGCTTTTTTTTTTTTTTTTTTTTTTTCTTTCTTTTTTGTTGCTCTTCCAATTCACGTTTTTTTTTTCTTTTTTTTAATTCACTTTTCTTTTAGTCCGTTTTTTTTAGTTCACGTTTTTTTCGCTTTCATACGTTTTTTTACTGTTTTCGTCCGTTTTCATACATTTTTGTCCGTTTTCGCCTGTTTTCATACGTTTTCGTCTGTTTTCTTACGTTTTCGTCAGTTTTCATACACGTTGTTCATTTTCGTCCGTTTTCTTATGTTTTCGCATGTTTTCGTCTGTATTCTTACGGGTTTGTTTGTTTTATACGTTTTTGTCCGTTTTCATACGTTTTCGTTCGTTTCCATCCGTTTTCTTTCGTTTTCGTCCATTTTTCATACGTTTCCATCCGCTTTTAGACGTGTTTTTACGCTTTCATACATTTTTGTCGGTTTCATACATATTCATCCGTTTTCTTGCGTTTTCATCCGTTTTTCTTGCGTTTTCGTATATTTTCATTCGTTTTCGTTCGTTTTTCGTCCTATTTTTCATACGTTTTCTTCCTTTTTCATACGTGATTTTACGCTTTCATACGTTTTCGTCCTTTTTCATACATATTCTTCCATTTTTTTACATTTTCGTCGTTTTCATTCGTTTTCGTCTGTTTTTCAATGTTTTTGGCCATTCTCAGACATTTTCATACGTTTCAGAATATCACAAGTGATATTCTGTGATATTCAGAATATCACCCAAGTGATATTTTGAATATCACAAGGGATATTCGGAATATCACCCAAGTGATATTCTGAATATCACAAGGGATATTCTGAATATCACAAGTGATTTTCTGAATATCACAAGTGATATTCTGAGTACCACAAATGATATTCTGAATATCCTAAGTGATATTATGTAATATTCAAAAAATCACAAGTGATAGATAGTCAGAAAATCACAAATGATATTCATAAAATCACAAGTGATATTCTGAATATCAGTTGTGATATTCAAAAACGTATTTCTTTTCCTTTTTTTTTGTCTTTTTGTCTTCTTATTATTCTTTTTTATTATTTTTTTATTTTTATTTTTTTCTTTTTTTCTTCTACTTCACGTTATTTCTTTTCTTTTTTTTTTTCTCTTTTTTGTCTATTTTTTTAATTCAGTTTTTTTTGCTTTCATACATTTTCGTCTGTTTTCATACGTTTTCATCTATTTTTTTACGTTTTCCTTTCTTTTCAAAGGCTTTCGTCTGTTTTCTTCCGTTTATATACATTTTCATCCGTTTTCAAATGTTTTCATTCGTTTTTATACGTTTTCATACGTTTTTGTACGTTTTCATGCGTATTCACCCGTTTTCTTACATTTCCTCCGTTTTCTTATGTTTCAGAATATGACAAGTGATATTCAGAATATCACTTGTGATTTTCTTATGTTTTTGTCCGTTTTCATACGTACTCGCCCGTTTTCTTACGTTTTCGTCCATTTTCTTACATTTTTGAATATCACAAGTGATTTCTGAAGATATTCAGTGATATCCGTGATATTCTGAGTATCACTTGTGATATTCTGTGTATCACTTGTGATATTCTGAGTATCACTTGTGATTTTCTTATGTTTTCGTCCGTTTTCATACGTATTAGTCTATTTTTTTATGTTTTCATCCGTTTTCTATACATTTTTGTACGTTTTCATACGTATTCGCCTGTTTTCTTACGTTTTCGTCCGTTTTCTTATGTTTCTGAATATGACAAGTGATATTCAGAATATCACTTGTGATTTTCTTATGTTTTTGTCCGTTTTCATACGTACTCATCCTATTTCTTCCATTTTCGTCCATTTTCTTACATTTCTGAATATCACAGGTGATATTCAGTGATATCCAGAGTATCACTTGTGATATTCTGAGTACTTGTGATATTTTGAGTATCACTTGTGATATTCTGAGTATCACTTGTGATTTTCTTATGTTTTCGTCCGTTTTCATACGTATCCGTCCGTTTTCATACATATTAGTCCGTTTTTTTTATGTTTTCATCCATTTTCTTACGTTTTCGTCCGTTTTTATATGTTTCTAAATATCACAATTGATATTCAGAATATTCATTGTGATTTTCTAAATATCAGTTGTGATATTCTAAATATCACTTGTGATTTTCTGGATATCTATCAGTTGTGAATTTCTGAATATCATTTGTGATTTTCATGTTACAAAACATTTGTTGAAAATCACTTGTCATATTTAGAAAATCACTTATGATATGCATAATATCACAGAATATTACTTATGATATCCAGAATATCATTTGTGGTACTCAAAATATCACTTGTGATATTCTGCATATCACAGAAAATCACTTGTGATACTCAGAATATCACTTGTGATATTCTGAATATCACATAATCACTTGTGATATTCAGAATATAACTTGTGATATTTAGAATATCACTTGTGATATTCAGAATATCACTTGTGATATTTAGAAACATATAAAAACGTCTGAAAATGGCAAAAGACATTTAAAAACGGAAGAAAATGAATGAAAAAACAGACGAAAACGTAAGAAAACAGACGAAAATGTATTAAAACAGAAGAACACGTAAGAAAGTGTAAAAACATGTATGAAAAGGTCAAAAACGTTTGAAAAGACGAAAGCGAAAGAAAATAGATGAAAACGGACGAAAACTTATGAAAACGAACGAAAACGTAAGAAAACGGACGAATATGTATGAAAACAGACGAAAACGTAAAAACACGTCTGAAAACGGACGAAGACGTATGAAAAATGGACAAAAACGAAAGAAAACGAATGAACACGTATTAAGACGAATGAAAACGTATTAAAACGAACGAAAACATATGAAAACGGACGAAAACGTATTAAAACGAACGAAAACGTATGAAAATGGACGAAAACGAATGAAAACAGACGAAAACGTAAGAAAGCAGACAAAAACATATGAAAACGGACAAAAACGTATGAAAACGGGCGAAAATATATAAAAACGCGCGAAAACATATGAAAACAGACAAAAACGTATGAAAGCGGACGAAAATATATGAAAGCGAAAAAAACGTGTATTAGGAAAAAAATGTTTATTAGAAAAAAAACAAAAAGAAAGAATTAGAAAAAAAAAACAAAAAAAGATGCGTGAATTAGAGAAAAAAAAATAAAAAAAATAAAAAAAAAATAAAAAAAAAATTAAACGAAAAAAAAAAAAAAAAAAAAAAAAAAAAAAAAAAAAAAAAAAAAAAAAAATTAAATGCAGACATTAAATAAATCCTAAACCCTAACCCATCGCATTAAATTTGGGCCAACACATTGATTATTATGCTTCCTAACCCTAAAATCAGGANAAAAAAAAACATGGACTTAGGTTGTCATATCACCATTTGATCAAATTAGATGGATGATGGAGATTTGTCCCTTAGTATGCACCAAAATAGGAGTATGCAAAATAAAGTGACTCTTATTAAGAATGCACCAGATGGATTATGTTTATCGACTTGTCAGGGTTTCAACAACTCAATGAAAACGCTTAGGTGTCTATTTATGACTTATTTAGGCAAAGTATTCATTAGATTAAGATAATTTATTTTTTTATATCGGAAGTGATATGCTCATGTCATGTATGTATAAATAACTAATTTATCATTGTTTTAGTCCTTCTAATCACATTTGGTGTTAGTTGTCACCATATATTTTGTCTCTACCTATTTGATTTTGTTTTCGTTTTCGTTTTCATATACATTCATTTTGGTGTAATGTATTGGCATCCAAGTAAGACGCACGTACTTGAACTCAGGTTGATAAATCACTTACATAACATTAGGCTTTATAATTAGGCTAGAAGTCTTTTATTAATTTGTTATACTATCTTTCATATACGCACAAGTAAGCTATTATACAATCAAAATAGGCCTGTTTATTTTATATATTTCAAATATGAGTTCGGTAAGCACAAAGTCACAAACCATAGAATCTGCCCTTAGCAAGTTAATCACATATAAATGATACAATTTTGAATTTTTTCCAATGAACTCAGCTATAACGTCACTCGTGTTTAGGTATATTAAAAAAACTCAATATATTTAATTACTATCGTTAAATATCGGTGGTAGCCGGTAGGTTTTGAAATTAAGCGCACACAAATTCTATTTAAATTAATGCTACCAATAAATCTATACTATTTACATTAGGAAGGATAAAGACATCTAGTTCTAATGCATTTTGTGATTTACATTTTACTAGATTGTAGTTACAAACCCAACTCGACATGTCAAAGACACAGCATAAACATGAAACGAAATTAGTATGTACACGATGAACATTTTTCATCGAATCGAAACGAAAAAATAAACAAACAAACAAAACACAAATGTTTTGGAGAATCATAAAAGGAAGTGTAATTAGATCAAATACTTCAAAAACTCATAAGCTTCTTCATCTTGTGCTTTTGTTGATCAACATTTATGGGTCCACTCAGAAATGCTTTTGGTGACGAAGTCTCTTTAAGATCACTTGGTTTTCTTGAGTGTTCATTCTTGATCATCTTCTTTGGTTTAGTGGTAGTGTTTTCAAGTGTTCCATCAATCGTAGGAATCATGTACCAAGCAATCGAAGTGCATATAATTGCTAATGATCGTCCGAAAAAGGTCAAGAAAACCATGACCATGATAACAAACAAAGGTAAATTATATGAAGGCATCCACCAATCTTCAAATTTCCTTTTCAAACTTCGTTTCAATTGACCAACCCTAAATATTTGCGTGACATGATTGATCAACGGTCTAGCATGTTGAGCTTTTTGTGCTTCGATCATAGTATCATTCATGACATTCTCTCTAGGTTCTAAATTTTGATGATGATCATCCGAAGCTTGCAACTTAGGAAGTGGAGAACTTTGGGTGTCTTTAAAGTTGATTTGCTTATGATGATGATGATCTTTGTCAGGTCTCCTTGGATCTCTTAACCTTACAATAATTGGCTTCACATCGTTGGAATTCTTGTACACGAATCTAACAAAGGAAATGTAGTGTGACCCTTTTTGGGTGAAGATCTTTTGCTTCCTGTCCTCAAGATCGGCCAATAGAGCTTCAAATTTGTCGAGCCCACGGTTCGCATATGGGTTCTTGTTTTCCTTTCTACTTCTACAATAAAACCTGTGTCTTCTTGATTTTCTTGAAGGTGTAGTAGGGGATGGCCAAAGAACTTCAAAGTCATCTTCTTCTAGGTTGTTAAATGAACCACAAATGAAAGATGTACACATGAATGTTTTTCTTGTGAGGTTTTCTTGTTTTTAAGATTATGGTGTTTATAGTTTTTGAACTTTTATGTGTGTTATAATGGCGTATTTTCAAGACTTTTGTATACAAAGAAAGAAAATGAAGGTCAAGAGGAGAGCTGATAAGAATGCTTTGATGGAAAAAGTCGAAGGATAAAATAGAAATTTAGGTCTTTGAGGAAGCTTCTATATGACTTTGTGGCAAGGGTTAAACCCTAAACAAATCGTGTAGGTCACGGAGAGAAAAATACATCATAATATGAAGAAACTGAAATCATGGAGTTTAAAAGAAAGTTAGTTGTGTTTTTTGCTTAATATATTAAGTTGAAATATAGCGTTAGCTCAATACTACGTACACATCCAGTCAGAAATATTAATTATCTAGAAAAATAAAATAAATAAATAAATAAATAAAGGCAGTGTTTGTCTTACAGCTGTAAATTTGGTAGTTGTGAAAGCTAGGGATGGCAAAAAAACCCAAACCCGACGGGGAAACCCGAAACCCAACATAATTGGGGCGGGGCGGGGCATGCTAATTGGGTTACGGGGCGGGTTTGGGGATTAAACGGGGATTTTAATCTGGTTTGGGGCGGGGAGCGGGGAATCCTCGCCCCGCCCCGCCCCACCCGATTAATATATACATATATTCAAATATATCTATACGTATATAGTATTTTGTTAGTATTTACGTAATAAAAAATATTACTCTAATATTGTTAGAGTTTTTTATATTTATAAGAATGCCTGATTGTGATTATAGAAACTCGTTTAGTGTCATATTTTAAGTTTTAATTTTTTTGTGGTATAATTTATCATTATTTACGTATAATATTATCATTGAAAATTTAATAAGGCTTGTTTGTAATTGATTACTAATAGGTTCGTTATTGTTAACGGTATAAAAATAACAATAAATGTGAAATGGTGCAGCTTTGGTCGATAATTACACCCAAAGATGACGCCCCGATAAGATCCCCGATTAATACGGGGCGGGTTTGGGGGACCATCACGCCCCAACGGGGCGCCCCGATTAGATCCCCGATAGGGATCGGGGCGGGTTTGGGGAGAACTTTGGTAATCGGATTTGGGGATGGGGATGGCCGCCCCGCCCCAAACCCGCCCCGTTGCCATCCCTAGTGAAAGCATATGTTTAAATTTAGACCAAAGATTTAACAGAATATCTTTATCAAATTGAAAGAACTTTCGGACGTTTAGTAGACTTCCGGACGTCCAAATAGTCTTCCAGATCAACATACTGATAGTAATAAGACCACATCAAGACCACACCCAATCCCGCCACATCAGCGCTAACTCAGTGTTTCTCTTTTCTCTTAGACCAACACAAACCAAACACTCGTAGTATAGGAACTGCACTCACAACCAAAAACCAAACAATTATCTTCAATTCATTCGGTCCACTTTCAAACCACACAAACCAAACAATTATCTTCAATTCATTCGGTCCACTTTCAAACCAAAACATTGCAGTTCAAGAGAGGGGATGCGTGCCTTTTGGTTCTAGTAGCAAGGGGGACCGAAACATTTGGGTACTAGTGATGTTATATAAGATATATAACATGCATAATGTGATACGCCTGGGCCCGAGCCCATGGCCTATTTAGGTCTTGAGGTTTTAACCTAGTTTGTCTTATAAATACTATTGTAATTGTTTATTAGAATCAATCAATCAAAGTTTAACATAAACAATCTCTAGTTCTTTTCTTCTATTTTCTGACGGAGCCAGCACACGCTTGAAGTGGTGCCTTATCCCGATACAACCCCTANAAAAATGCTGTTCATTCGGTATTTGCATCAATCGCAGCTTCTAATTCATTCGGTTTTTGCATCAATCTTTGTCACGTATATATTGCATGCTCTCTTTTGTCATCTACTGCATGTGTTAATCTACATATTGGTTTATTTAGTTGTGGTTTCCTTTATTCGATTTTTTTTTTCTTTATTGGATCTGGTGCTAATTAGTTATTGACTCCTACAATCATTCAAGGTACTTTAGTGTTTATTGGTTGGATCTTTGAACCATAACCTACGTGATTAATATTTTTTTAGTTTAAAGAATTTAATCGATCTCATGAAGGAGCACACTATTCGACTGTTACATATTGATTTGTTTTTGTTTGGTGATCATTTGCGAACCTAGATATTTGGGAATTTTTGAGGTCCAATCCTTTAACTTTGGGAGACTTCTTCAAAGCTCGTATCACCGAGGTTCGTTTTGAGACAATTTCAAAGGAAAAGATAGAGCACATCGTTGAAAAGAAAATAGATGTCATTCTACCATTTGAGGGTGAATTTGCTTCACCTAAGGCTGAAGGGTCACTGAATGCTGATGAGTATATGGGAGTTGAAGAGGTTGTGGGTGGTGGCGAAGCGCTTAAGGTTGGCGAGGATGAGTTAAATAGAGTGATATCGACACTTGATGGAGGTGGTAAATTTGATGGTCGTTTGGATGAAATAAATTTGGATTTAAGCGAGGAATTAACAGACTCTCAATCTACATATTCTTCAAATCACCTTGAGGGCAAGGTGATCTTTGAAGGAGTGGGGAGTGTTATAGTATGGGTAGCGGAAGACGGAAGAATGGTGTTGTGTTATGTCCAAGGCAAAGGAATACGAAAGAAGAAAAAGGCAAAGGCTGCAATTCAAAGAAGATTATGGGATCCCGGATTACGCCAATGTTGCAGGAGGACAGACTGCCCAAATGACTCAAGAAGTCCAAACGTATGGCATAAAGATTATGTCATATAATCTATCTTTATTTACGTGTCTTTGTTTAGGACTGTTTTCATGTTTATTTAAGAAAGTCAATTACGAATGTTTTAAGACAACACCTTGAGTGCAAGGTGGTTTTGAAGGAGTGAGGAATGATACGCCTGGGCCCGAGCCCATGGCCTATTTAGGTCTTGAGGTTTTAACCTAGTTTGTCTTATAAATACTTTTGTAATTGTTTATTAGAATCAATCAATCAAAGTTTAACATAAACAATCTCTAGTTCTTTTCTTTTATTTTCTGACGGAGCCAGCACACGCTTGAAGTGGTGCCTTATCCCGATACAACCCCTAACCGGGTCGTATCATAATGCATTAAAATTTCAATATGTAGAGTTCAGTGTGTTAGGTATTTATTTCTTACGGTCTTAACCAATCCTTCCAACCGAATTAGTAGGGTCATCACTTATGGACTTGCGGCAGCTATCACATCCGAAATTTGGTGATCATGTTTGATTGTTTGGAATCTATAGCTTATTATACTTATATGGTCAAATTTGCAAACCAACATATCTCATTCGGTCAAACAAAATGACTTGTGACCCAAACTTCACATTCATATATAGAATGCGTGCTAAATTGCTAATGACTCTCTTTGGAAAGAGGAATGCGGGCTGATAGAATTACTTTTCATTTGCTTATTTTTGTAGGGTTTTTAATACTACCGTTTAAACAAATCCAAAATGCTACACTCATTGCCAAAAAAGAAAAATAAAAAATTTCAAACGCGAGACTCTAATTGCTCCAGAACGCTCCAAAGTCGTGTGCACCATACGCATAATGTTTCTATATCAGACAAGGCCGAGAACCAACATCGAAAACATCTATAGCCTACGGGATAATCAAATGAAATACAGTATTTCAATATGTTGTTGCTTTGTTCTCTATATTTTTTTTATTTTTTTTAAATTCAAACTATTGTTTTATTATAACGAATTTAAGTTATAATAATCAACCTTCTAGCACATTCAAAGTTCAAACAACTAGTTGATCTAACAACAAAAAAAGACGTCGTGGGGCTCGTGGCAATGTAAAGTAAGTCGAACCAATAAGTCAATAGTCTTAGACTAAGGCTTTTTATGTAGAAAACAATAAGAAAGAAACAAATTGTAGTGCCCTTATCAAATGGCAGTTTACCATTTAATGGAAGTTTTTCTACCGCTTCCTACTCCCGGAATTAGCGCAATCCCCGACATTCCTGCCAGGGAATTTGATTGGGAAATTTGATAAGTGGTGCTTCGTTATCATGCTCGTCTTTAGGGAGTGCAAGTGGTGTTATTACACAGAGTCACCGCTTGACAAGAGGCTACAAAATTACATGTACTTTTATATATACATAATATGAGACTTCAGTTTAATTAGTTAATGCAGTACTTATACATGTGTATAGTGTGTGTTTAAGGGTCATTTTATGGTGATGACACGGGGTCACCGAAATCCATAAAATGACCCTATTCATTATGTATACTCTTTTTAACTCACGTGATTTAAAAGTGTGCAATCTTTTAATTTCCATCCTATAAAATCAAAAATACTAAGACGATCATTTTTCACTTCATCTACTCACCTTTTTACACGGGAAACTACAATTCCAAACTAACGACAGAAATCGATAAGTAGCGATTCAAATAATACAACAAATGATAGAATTTGATACATGCTAACATTTACAGATTCTGGTGACTGATTGATATGACACCATATGTTAGGTAAATAACAACCACGATACATTTGCGATATTTGGCGATACAAATATGTTAGATGCTTTACTTTCCCGATAAATCTTTTCTGGTTTCTTTTCACTTATATATGTTAGTCATGTTGACCTCTACATGCACCATGTCTTATTTCGATACCCTAAAAAGCGTTTATTTTTTCAATCCAAAGTACTATAAGAAAAGCCTTGATCACCTCACACCATTAACCTATTGCATCACTGCTTCATCCAACTCCTTAAGGGCTTGCTCCTACATTTTTGTCTTTGCATTTTTTTGCATATCTAGGAGTCCTAGGGAAATCATAGCGATATACCTTGATAGGGGTTGTCATCAAGCGTAACCTCTCTTTGAATCCTTTTTGCAAAGTTAGTTTCTCTGATGTGGATGATGATATATACATGCAAATGGAGTTCGGAAAAATGAGTTGTAGGACAATGTATATACGATATGTGCGACAATTCTGTTTTTTTATAAATATGATGAGGTTTAATTTTATACGTTTTTAAGGTGTCATTTAACCTCTAAATCCGTACATATTCAATCATTTAATAGCCTTAATCGTTTTTATTTGAGTTTTACGTAATTGGGAAGCAAATGCTGGAAAATGATACGTTTTGGACTCGATTGGATGAAAAAACAAAGAAAATAACAACATCGGGAAAATGTCACAGAAAAAGGGTCTGTGACGGCGTCACAAGCACTCTGTTCCTGAGTTTTGATATGAAAGAAAAGAAGAGAAGAGGTTAAAATGGACAGAAAAGAAAAGAAGAGGAAGAGATATTAAATTTTAATTCGTGTTCCTGAGTTAGAGAGAAAAGAAAAGAAGAGTAAGAACAAAAATGATGATTTTACAATAATGCCTTATGTTGTAGCTATATTTTATGTTATATGTTATGGCATTTAAGACATTTTGATTATTATTAGTTTTCATAATTACTTTCCTTCTAAATCATCCCACATTTGGGAAGAAAGTTTAGGAGAGAAGATTAGGCAAATTTTCACTCCTAATCTTTTCTCTTCTCTCTTAAAAAAACTCAAGAACACAATCTTTTTTAATTTACAATCCACTTCTCTTCTTTTCTTTCGAAAATAAAACTCGGCAAAACAGTGTCGTCACTTGAAGAAATCAAAGATCATGAAGTTTCAGAAATTACAAGTGACGGCTCAAGCGATGGTGATGTCCTCGACCTGACGGTGTCATGACCAAAATTAATGAAGAGCGACGGCGTCACAAACCACAAGCTGACGCCGTCACAATAAGTCGGTGCAAGATTCGAAACCCTAATGACGGCGAGCTGACGACGTCACATCTAACAAATGACACTGTCACAT
This sequence comes from Artemisia annua, assembly GCA_014162995.1. Classification (NCBI taxonomy): domain Eukaryota; kingdom Viridiplantae; phylum Streptophyta; class Magnoliopsida; order Asterales; family Asteraceae; genus Artemisia; species Artemisia annua. The sequence continues at coordinate 126,177 of LBNU01000720.1, read as the reverse complement.
ATGTAATCCTATATATATTATCGTATTTTTTCATTGCAAAGTGTGCAACTTTGGAGGAAAACCCTAGAATGATTTTCTACAGTTTTGTTGGCCTTTTGGCCATTGATGTCTTCATGTTTGGTGTAGGATAAGTTCTTCAATTAATCATTCAATCATGTCTATGTGTTATTGTTTGATTTATTTAATTGTTTTTCCCTTTCCTTACCATGCTAGGCTGGATCTATTAGTATTTGCTAAGGATTGCATGAAACCTAGTTATTAATTATTGCGTGTCATCTCTTGTTTGATTAGTTATTTTTGAATTAAGTATGAAAACTGGCTAAGTCAAATTATACTAGGTTGAACAACCGACTAAATGCGTAGTTCTTATTAACTTGATGTTCCTTGTATTTAATGAAAATTATTAGTTGCAACGTAAAAGATGAGCACGACATTCTTAGCCGCCACCCATTAGACAGAATTCATATGAGTTAGGGAATAACCAACCTTCGATTGATATTAAGGAATACAATGCTCAAATTAAAAAAAGGACGTGACAATTCGACTAATCACTAAAAGATAACTAGAGAGTAATGAAGTTCTAAGTAAATACATTTTCCTCATATAAGAAGTTCACCAATTTACTTTTCCGCATATTTAGTTTAATTTAATTTATTTTTGTTATTAATTTTAAAGACCAAACTCTTCCAAACCCCGAGATTTTACTTGCTTTCATATAAAACATAAAAGACCAAAAATAATCTTCCCTCAACCCTTAGACCTAATTCGACGTACACTTCGAGCCTACCTCACAATTCCCCTAGAGAACGATCAATCCCCCGTATCTTACCTATATTACACTACAACGGTTAGGTACTCTGCCTAGGAGGATTGTAAAACTAGTTGTGTTTACAATTATCCGCATCAAAATACCAATCCAAAGTTCCTAGATTGCATAAATTCTCTCCATTAACCTCACATGTTAAGGCCTTCATCACTTCAGGCCAGGTTGAGCAGTCACTCAACCACCTCACTTGAAGCTCTCATCAATTCACGCCATTAAGCTTTGCTGATGAAAGACACCTGATGGTCAACTAGAGCTACCACTTCTGCCATACCCTCGTAACCATCAATGGCATATGGTGAACTAGCTTTCAAACAATGGACATCCTTTAGCATGTTGTTAAACTGTCTAAACAATTCGTGTTCGCTATCATACCAAAATATCTTGTATCTTTTATGTTTCAAACGATGTAAATTTAGCTCTAAATGTTTTAATGTATTGTACTTTAGTTGATTTATGATCCTTGCGATGTAATTACCAATTGTATTTGATACGGTATTTTTATGATTATTACAATACACATGTTTGTCGTAACACAAGTAAAACTTCATTGATACATTATTTTTACATTCGAAATCACTGTATGAACATACTTTAAAATATTGATTATTACATTCTAAGAAATCCTTTAAAATAACAACTCCACTAGGCACTGTACCTCCGTCACCGAAATGGACGATGGATTCAAGGAATGGGATGTCTTAACCTTCTCATATCGTTAGACTTAACATAATTCTAGCATTTCAATTGGTCAAACTTGTACTCTTCACTTTAGAGATACAAACCTAGCTTGGTGTATAGTGATCAAGACCTACAGCAGTACAAATACTTGATAGAACGAAATGACATGATGCGGTTTTTGCATCTTTTTATTAAGCTCGGCCTTTCATTTGTATTATATGAGACTTTAAACAACATTGATGTATATCGCAATGGTTTAAAAGAAAGTGATGTAAAGTGAGGAATATATTTCGCGTGATTAGCTTAAGATATGTTTCCCTAATATTGTCAGAATGCCATTATAACGTTGTGTTTTTCCCTATGGCGATACATTACGATACATATCGATACTAACAGTTTTGACTAAACTGTCTCTACTGTCTAGGTTATAGACTGATCGCCATCAAGTATTAACATGATTGCAAATTCTTATTTGAACGAGTTGAAGCTAACAACATGTCGATTACACACTAGGGGTTGTTAAGAATTGAGGGACAATGCCCTATAACCTAAGTGGGCCTACATGAGAAACAACTGGTACTTGAGCATGCGTGGGGTGAGGCGTTGGTTTCATGCAAGTCCCTCGGAGCAGGAAGAGACAGTTTTCATTTAAAGAAAGCGCGAGCAGCTCCTTCGTGTTTAGGATGATCAGATTAGAGATCTTCCTCTGACTCCGAGAAATCACCCCAACCATCCTCCCGGAGGGATATTTTCATCTAATAGATCTTTCATACTGTGCCCAATCCCAAAATTAGTTCTATACATATGTCCAGCAATGTGAAAAATAAATGCAATAGCTAAATGACGATGAGCCATATCAGTCAGCCATAAACTTAGGATTTGTGGATGGAATCCCCCAAGAAGGGTTAAAATGGCAGTTCATGCTCCTTAGGAGGTACCGAATAAATTACTACTTGAATCAGAATTTTGAGCATAAAGATTCCATTGACCTGTAAAAAGTGGGCCTAACCCTTGGGGATGTTGTAATACTTGATGTATAACGTCATGTTTCTCGCATCCTCAATAATTAGTTTACGTGACAAGTGACTATGACATGAAAGGTTGTTCACAAGTAAATGGCAACATATACATCAAGTATTAACATGCACGTACAACATGTATCAGCCATCTGAGAGGTGCCTAAGACATTCAAACAGACAATAAAACCACAACTTGTAGTTCTAATTATTTGAATGGAGAACATATCGTTATACTAAGCACAAGTCGGGCATATTTACTTGATCACTAAATGTACTAGCCCAAACTCAGTATTAAAGAACTATACAAAAATAATAAAACTATCGGTCACAAGAAATCTCAACAAGAAAAAAAATGCAGTGAATCTATGATTCATCACTATCCTTAGGAAACACTTAAGAATATCAAAAGATCAAAGGATCAGACTCCTGTAACATGACAAGCAAGTTCAAAAAAGATCAAAGGCACTGATGAGACGAAAAATGTTACGTTTTTAGGGGTCAGTTTGAGTCCTAATTCGTATGTTTTTGGTTTGGATTTCACCCATAGTCGTTTCTTTTCTCATTTTAGGTACTTTTGAAGGGAAAATCACAAAAGAAGCATTTTCGGGCGTTTTCGGAGTGAAAAAGTGCGGAAAACAACAAAAACTCAAAAGACCTTGAAGATTACAGAAGGTGACGCCGTCACACTCTACAAGGTGACGCCGTCAGGAACAAGTGAAGTCCAGAATTGGAAAAATACTCGTGACGGGCCAGAGAGTTCGTAGTGCAAATTGGTGACGCCGTCAACCAAGGCCGTCAGATCTGGAACCAGCAATTATGACCACGTCAAGGAAGGCCGTCTGAAAACCCTAATCGCCGAGCTGACGACGTCACCTATTGGGTTGACGCCGTCAGCCCGCGTTTTCTATATATATAGAACGATTTTTCTTTACTTTATATAACTTTGGAGAACTAGAGTCGAATTTTGGTGTGAAGAACTTTAGGGTTAAACCCTAGTTCGTGTATTAGTGACCTTAGAGGGTATCCTAACCCCTCTAACTTGCATGTTTAATCCAAGATAAGTCTTTATTCATACAATATGTCTATGTGTTGTGTGATTTATGCTTGTACTTGTCTTTCTTTTAACATGCTAGGCTAATTTACTTTGTGTTTGCTTAGATCTAATGAAACCTAACTATTGATTATCATGTGATGTGTATGTTGTGATTGTATTTGGATGAATGTTTCATCTACGTTAGACTAGAGAAAACTGGCTAATCTCCTATACGGTAACAAGCTTGAACGTCTTTAGAAACGTGAATCGTATGTGCGTTATCGATTTTAAGGTAGTATTTCATGCATAGGTTGCTATCGGTGAGCTCATGATAGGATGCTTGACGTATCGTCATAGAGTGAGGTAGGAACTTATAGAGTTAGGGAATTGAACGCACTCCCTACGACTTGTTAGGAATACACCCGTCATCCACGCAAACTCAACATACTAATTACATGGTAAAAGATAGTTAGGGAGTAATGAAATCTAAGTAAACACTATTCTCCACCACTGATTTTCTCTAAAACAAAAATAATACAAAATATAAGTAGCTTAGAAGTAGATAATTTGGGTTAGTTGACTAGCAACTAATTCCGCCCTATCCTCCAAAACCAGAGATTTACTGCTTTCATAAAATATAAAAAAATACAAAAAGAATCTTCCTCCACCCTTAGACCTAGATTAGAGTAGCCTTTAGCCTAACGAACACTATTCCCTGTGAGAGAATTATCAATCCCCCGGTACTTGCCACTTCACTATACTACATCGGTCAGGTACACTGCCTGGTGGGGATTGCAAGCTTCTCGAGATCCCTCGAGAGGTAAAACGTAGTGCGTGTTGCAATCCACGCGCATCAGTGGGTCCAATATTTAGAATTCAAATTCATCCTAAGATGAATCATCCTAGTTCTTTGATTATCTATGATTGGAAATTGGTTATTGCTTGTGATTGTTTTGATTCGCGCTATTTGGAGCCTAGGTTTATTATCCCTACTATATAGTCTGTCGTAAGCCAGTGTTATTTAATAAATTCTTTACTACTCATAACAAAGTTAATGTATCAATCTTTGCCCGTCTTCATGCTCTAAAACTTAGATACACATATATATAATACCATATGCACTACATGTTATAAGAGAAGATGCAACTGTCTGTTCGTAACCAATCAGAGATACAGCCAGACCATGTGGTCTGTGGGATCTCTGAGTAACTTCTGTATTCCATATTTAATTATATTTATACACAGAATATCTATACAGTTTAGTTGTTTAGTTCATTCGTGGTACTTGCGATAAGGTGATGATAAGCATGCAATCACGTTTAATTGTTTTTGCTTTCAAATAATAATTTGGTTGCTTTGTAATACACATTTGTTATGTATTAAGTACTTTGTGATATTTGCAGGTGTTCGTGGCTGCTTTTTTGAATAAGCGTCAAGTGTGCACATCTAATCCCCGATGCTTTCAAACTTTATGATTTAAGACGCACTGGCTTCATCGAACGTGAGGAGGTAACTTGGTCACTTTGTTGTTTTCAAAAAAAAAAAAAAAAAAAAAAAAAAAAAAAAAAAAAAAAAAAAAAAAAAACAAGATGGTTACTTCCCATTCTGCAAATAACTTCAGTTACTTTCATGAATCAGAGAAAAAAATAAAAAGGTTGGACGAAGAACATGAAGCCCTCGTTGAAACTGCTAGTGTATTAGTTATAACTTTAATACTGCTAGTGTATTATTTACAACTGTTAGTTATAAGTTAGTACTGTTGGTTCATATAGTTAGTACTGCTTATATGATATGTATTAGTGGTTCAGTTATATATATTCCAGTTTTATTGTATTTGAATTTGTTTTGATATATATTTGAATTTATTTTGTTATATATTGATTTTTTAAATGTGACTAAAAGATGCACACAGTCACACTTATTAACATGTTTCGTCACTGTATGTTTAATTCGTTGTGTGACTAAATATTACAAAATGTCACACACAAAAAAATTCATGTATCGATTGAATGATCAATAGTCACACAAAATATACATTTCTTCACTTTAAACAACATATGGTCACACTTATTAACATTTTTGGCCACTTTATGCTTAATTGTATGTGACTAAATACCCAAAACAAATATGCTTTGTGTGACTAAATATTACAAAAGGCCACACAAACATAAAATGCAAGTGGCCATTGGATAAACAATAGTCACACAAAATACACATTTCTTCAATTTAAACAACATATGGTCACACTTATTAACAGTTTTGGCCACTTTTTTTTAAAATTGTATGTGACTAACTCAAAAAAAACAATACCTGTTGTGTGACTAAATCATCACAAACGTCACATTTATTATATATTCATGTGGCCACAGGATGGGAAATAGTCACACACAATACACATTTACTTGAATAAATCATCTCAAATGTCACATATATTATATATTTATGTGGCGAAAGGACGAACAATAGTTACTCTAAAAAAACATTCGTGTGACTATAAAGTGTTTACAGTCACTGATAATGACTAATCCAACAAAACTGGTGCCTAATTTGTCACACATATTCGGGGTTTTGGTCACTCTTTTTCGATGAAAAAGGCTACGAACTCAACAATGTGACCATATGCCACCTACGGTGGCGGGACCTTTAGTGACACACAACGAAAAAAACGTGTGTGACTATATGCATATCGTCACACATTTCTGGCGTGACCAATAGCAGTTTATGTACCAGTGTAGAGCAAGATGAAGAAAACTTCAGAGAAATTCAACAAGAAGAAGCACGCAAGGAAGCAGCTCGTAGGGAGCGGGAACGAAGGGCAGCATAATACCGGTGGGAAATGGGGCTTGGCCCTGAGCAATCAGAGAGTTCGAGTGAGAAGGTGGGCTACGTCTCAGATGATTCATTTTATTAATTTGTAGTTTATTTGAATTACCGTATCGTAGTTTAATATTTTAACCACCGTATCGTAGTTTAATGTTTAATGTAATTTCAATTCCATGTTTAATGTATTTTCGTTTAGATGTTTAACGTATTTTCATTTCATACTTTAAAAAATGTTACAAGTCGTTATAAAACATTACATTTTATAAAAACTTACATTTTTATACAATTGTATACATTCACATCACAACTTTAAAAAAAATCTGACAAATACTAGCTCCACCCTCGCCGTGCAGACGAGGAGCTTGATTTTGGCGAGCCATGAGGAAGCAAGGCGGTATGGTGGCGAGGGCTGAGGAGGCAGCCAACGTGGCTTGGCGAGGGATGAGTTTCCCATACCTTCCCCTTTTAGGGTGGTGGCAGTCATGATCCCATACTTCACCCATGCCTCACCACCCACCAATAATATCAATCTACCTCACTCATGTCTCACTATACTTTTTTAGTGGCAACCATAATCTCATGCCTCACCTAATTTTATTTTTTTTATTTTTTATATTCATAATTACATTTAAACAAATTATTTTCAAGTATCAAATTAAAATATAAAATAACTTTTTTTTAAGATACAAAATTAATTGTTTTTATTTATTTATTATTAATTTTTTTGGCAAGCCCACTAGTTAAAAAAACAAAAGGAAACTACGAGGACTAAACTTATATCCTCTTCTTTAGTTGGATGTACCTGGTTCTTCTTCCTCACGACCCTGCAAAAACACACACTAAAAACATGCACACGCTAAAAACACACACCAAATAGCCATTTAAATCGAAAAAAAAAAAACAAAACAAAAAAAAAAAAAAAAAAAACAAACAAAAAAAAAACAAAAAAAAAACAAACCCCACCACGTTACAAAAGCCCTCCAACGTTCCAAAATTTAATGCTCCAACGTCTCTTTTTGTTCCATGCCGTTGATGCAATCTTTGCCGAACAAAACCAAACCGCACCCATGCCGCTGAGGAGGCAATGGTGTTGTCGCTCGGTATGAGTTCATGCCGAGCCATATCGCAGCCCATTGCCACCACCCTTAGACAAAAGAAATATATGGACAATGACGGTCGAGAAGATCATTTCGAGTACAAAACAACACATCACAACTTGAAGATTATTATGTGGTTGTACCACGTACGTACTTGAAAGGTTGTTTTGACGTGTCGTGCTTTAGTAATCCTTTGGCTTTATGGAGAAGTAAACAGACATGCAAAATAACTTTCAAACAAAGTACAACGTGCTCTCATAATTACGTGGAAACACTAATATACCCACCAATGCACATATATTCAAGAAGGTACGATATCCAAGTAGGATTTGTTCATAACACATTTGATACGAATATACGATATCCAAGTAGGATTTGTTTATAACACATTTGATATGTATACAAATAATACGAATATAAAATATTCGCTTATCATTAAACTAAATAAACTCATAAACAATTAATATAACACACTTTATTGTAACCGGACACATGTAGAAAATACTCGATTCATTCTGCAATAACTGTTCACATTTCTGTTTTAAGTTATTTCAAAATAAATGTTCACTTCATATTTTAACTAATTAAAAGAGCTTTTATTAAGTATTTAATTGATGAAGAGTTTAATTTGTTGGAAATCAGAAAACTCGTACAAAATGAAAGTGAATTTTATTTTGAGACATAAGAATTATATGATTTTGTGCAAAGATTAATTATGACAAATTTCATCGATGTCCTGAAACTCAATAACCACACCTATTGGATTTGTATTGCAAATCCGCCATGTTCTTCGGTTACCTTTTTATATTCCAAGTTTAATCAAATATGGGCATGTTCAAGGTGCAGCCTGTAAGAGCTTACGGGAGTTTGAGCTTTTAAATAATCTAGCTTATAGCAGAAACTTAAATTTGTTTGGTGCATAAGCATATATAAGCTTTTAAAAATCATAAGCTCTTAAGAAAAAGCTACCTAGGAAGAGCTCCTAAAATAAAGAGCTTTTGGTTTGGCTAATTATTTAAATACCCTTAATATGTATTTGTGAATACACTAGAGGCTTTAAAACTGTTTATTTTCAACATTTTCACACTCGGAGCATCTATAATGCAATTTAGTCATCAAAGATTTTTATCTTGACAAATCATCATTTTACTACCTTCTACATATTATCAATAATTTCACTCTAATGCAAAATAGTCTTTACGAAGCTTTTTGTTTTGTACTTTATCATTAGAAATTTTAAATGTTGTGAGTATGAGTTTTGCTCAAATGACTTGAAGATAGCTTTTACTCGAAAAGCTATTCAAACACTTTTTTAAGAAAAGAAAAAAAAAGAAGCTAGATGCCCTTACTAGTTACTATCACGTAAGCCATCTAATTTCAAACTATGGATTATATCCCCACATCTTCAATAGTTATCAATATTTTGAATTCAGAGCTCATACTGTTAGATCATTATATAAATGAAGACATAGGTTAACAACAATAAGTCCACAAACTTTGAAGCTATTTACAAGTAGGGGTTGCACTCATTTGGTAGTATTGGACCACATGATTAAAACATGTAGGTAAGGAGAGTGTGTTAATCTGTTCATAATAAAGACTGAAATTTATAGGGATAGTGAGGGACTGAGGGTATAGGATAGGATAGTGAAGGATCGTATAAGTAGTTCACATTACAATAATAATCCATCAACATCCCCACCCTACTATATTTTTTTTTCTTCATGTCACAGTAGTTGTCTAACTTAGCCAAGATATTTTGGCTTCGATTCAGTTTAGCTATCATTGGTTAGAGGTCGATTAACCGCAAGCACAAGAACATAATCCAACCCCACCTAGTGTTGTTGTAGGGTTAGTCACAGGGCCGTCTTTAAAGGAGTGGAAGCGGCGCTATTGCTATTGCACAGTACCATCACTTGATTAGGGCTACAAAATTTCATGCACTATCATATGCATACACAATATGGGGCTTGAGTTTAATTAGTTCACGTACTACTGATACATATGTATTTTGTGTGTGTTTAAGGGCTTCTTTGTGGTGATGGCATGAGCCCAACGAAATCCATGAGACGACTATTAGAGTTGTAGTTTTTAACGTTGTTCTGATAAGATTTACTGTAGTAAGTTTTAGGGTAGTTACGTACTTACGTGTGGTACTTTTTGGTATTATTTAATATTGTTGTAATTTCTACCATCCTACTAGTTCTATGTTCAAGTGTGGGCCAAAATGAGACGAGTTTGCTTTTTGTTCAACATTTTGGTATTATCAATATCTACAAGCTTTTAAGGTAGCTTATGAATACAAAAATTATACTTGTATAATTAGAGAAACAAGTTGTTAATTTTATGATTCGTGACTTAGTTATAGATATATCATAAATGAGTTTGTTACTTCTAAAGACTTTTCGGCTTGTAGAGGATGTGTGTGTAAGGCTCGGAAAGGAGTGCGAATGGTGTGGTAATACTAATAGTGAATGAGTGGATTATATGCTTTTGCATTGTCAATGGAGCTGAAATGTTAATGATAGTATCTAAAATCATCGCTTTTAATTTCGACCAACATTTTTCAAACGTATGGTTACTTGGATACTTTATATCAAATAAAAGAATACACTACTTTTCTTAGTAACCATGATTTCTGACTGACTAACTCACGGATTTCAGCCTAAGAGCTAATTGAAGCTGCTTTCGAAGACAAATTATTTACTAAAGTGATGTTAGTCGAGAGTTAAATTTCAAATATAAAAATTTGAAGCATTTGCTAGACCAACACGTTTGCAACTTGTTAATTTATTATGGTTTTCGATAATTGCGGTGTTAACTTTTTGCTAACTACGTTAACGTGTTACAGTCTTACAAATGTTAATATAAACAATGATATTTTACAAAATCTAGTTTGAAGTTGTTACCGTGTGTTTTTAAAGCGCTTAAGCAGCTGATATGGCTGGGGATATGGTGGCAAGGATATAATAATATACTGTGTAAGTTAAATTAGACAAGATTTTAATGTTTGGACTTTGAACTATGATTAAAGCTGTGACATGTACAGGCTCATGAGGTGTGCTTCATTTGTCATCAAGTCATACATTATATTTGCCTTCTCTCTATTCTATAACAAGATCTAGATACCCATTAATTGGTAAGAGTACTTGTATGCGTGTAGGCAGTATCTAGCATCATAGAAATTTCAAGGTGTACGGATATAATTTACAATTATTGGGATGATCGAATATGTTCTATGCTGACTAAAAATAATAATGCATTTTGATCTTACCACTTGTACATTTAGTTGATGGAACTCATATGGTTAGAAGGGTGCCCGACCGGCTATCATATGAGTAGTACGAAGTTCATTATTTTGTTACAGGCGTTAATATTGTTTAAGTGTGATGGTATGTATAAATGTCAAACCAGGCGGAAATCACGATCTAAATTACTAGCAACGGTCACCAAGACTCACCCCGAGCCCAAGATGGTTGACGTCGAGTTACAAATCCATCATTGGACATGCTCTTATAACTAGGGTTTTTCTAGCTTGTAATATCCGTTAAAGCTAAGTTACCTTTCAGGAAAATACTTTGCTTTAGCTATCATGGTTTCTCAACTTGTAATCTTTCTACCACAAAGTTATATATTTGGGAGTGTTTTTTTGGGCTCTACTATTAAAGTTTTGTTTGTGGATGTAACATTTCTTTCCCTCAAGCAAAAATGAAGTTGTTACCATTATTCTAATAACTCATTTACACACTAGTATTATACGAGAGCAAGTATTATAAAGTCGCCTCTCATTTGGGCATTTGGCCACCAACCTTAGGCTCGGGATCCTTGTGTTTTTATATAAAAAAAAGTTGATATGTTAAAGGTTTTATACTTTTATATAGAAACAAAAAGTACCATCTTGCATAGGAATGGGCCTAAAAAATCCGGGCCATTAACTGGGCTGGGCAGGCTTTGCTCATCTGTAGTGTAATGAAGATCACGATGGGATAAGAGTCCACGCTATCATGGCTTCGGTACCCAAGCTATCTAACGTGACATCAAGTCATGACACCGTTCTCTCATGCGTCAAATGATTTGTCAATTCTTTGGCTTGACTCAAGAGACGGTTTTTGTGTTTAAAAAAAAAATTAGTTGGGTGTTTTGGTGTTAAGTTTGTGTTTGAATTTGATATGGTAGGTGCCAAAAAGTGTGTTTTGGTTTGAGTTATATGGGCGGTAGAGGTGCAATAGTAAACCGGTTTTTTTTTTAACTGGTCCAAAAAACCGTAACCAGTTTTTAAAAAATCGGTTTTTTTTATAACAGAACCGGTTTTTTATAACTGAACCGGTTAGACCGGTTTTTGGTTTTAATAGGAGACCGTTTTTTACCGGTTATAATTTCGGTTTTAACCGTTTTTTTTTAAATAACCGGTTTTAACCGTTTTCTTTAGGAGCTGCTGGACGAAAAAACCGGTTATAATCGGGTAAAATAACCGGTCAAACCTTACAGTCAAACTAGCCGTTGGTCAATTAACCGGTTTTTTCCGGTTTTTTTTAAAAAAAATCAAGGAACGGTAATATGAACGTATCTTACCGTTTTTTTGTGCTTTTTGATGATTTTAAGCCATGGATTGGCAGTATAAATACATGTAATGAGTTGTGGTTGAAAACACGTAAAAAACACTCTCATATCTCTCTTTAATCTTTCTAATCTTTATATATATACTCTAATCTCTCAAATAACGGAAAACTCACAATCACAATAAGCTTCCACTACTCCCTCCGTTTCTATTAGCAATGCACGAAAAGTTTACACAAATGATGATGTTGTGAAAATTAGACCAACTAACCGAAAAGGGGATGTTTGGTCTAATTACGATTTGTATATTATGAATGATAATTTGGAAAGGGCGCGTTGCAAGAATGTGGGAAATTTTATAACCCCTCGTCTAACACTACACTAAGGACTCATAAGAGCAATTGTAGTGTTGTCCAAAGTGATACGTCACAAGGAACTATTGGTGCGGATGGTCAAGTTTTTATATATGATAATGATGCGCTTCGACTTGATTTTACGAAGTTTGTCATTCAACAAGCGCTTTCATTCAACCACTTCGACAATGTCAAGCTTACAGAGATCATCAAAAGGAGGCTACAACCGCGGTATCAACATGTAAGTCGTACTACTCTTAGAAGTGATGCTTTTAATTTATGGAAAATGGCTAAAAAAGATATTATTGATGGTTTTCGTGAATATAAATATGGTGTTTCTATAACTACGGATTCTTGGACCGCACCACATGGTACGGCAAATTCTTATCTCGCCGTTACGGCTCATTGGTTTAATCCCGAATCTTGGTTATTAATGAAACGGACAATTGCTTTTAAACTATTTGGTTATCCTCATACGGGATCTAATTTAAGAAAAATTTTACATGACACTTTAATTGAATATAATTTAGATGATAAAGTTTTTACGATTTCACTAGATAATGCATCAAATAATACCAGAGCTATGGACTTGTTAAAATTACGTATAAAACCCGTGTTAGATGGTGCTTTTTTTCATTCTCGTTGTGTTGCTCATGTTATAAATTTATCCGTGCAACCAGCATTAAAAATATGTGATACTTTAAAGATGAATTTAGGAATTTATTAGTAACTATATGTAGTTCGAGCAATGAACGACAAATGAACTATAGACGTTTTCGTATTATGTGTGGTGAAGCACCCCTAGGACCTTGCTTTGATTATAATATTAGGTGGAATTCTACTTGCATAATGTTTGAAAATATATTGCGACAACGTGTGACTTTAAACACTTTTAATGAAAAACTTGTTAGTAAAAATAGGTCCGTTTCGATAGACGACCAAGATTGTGAACGACTAAATAATTTAACTATTTTTTTACAAGTTTTTAAAGAGGCAACAACTATATTATCGGGTGTTTATTACCCAACTAGCTCATTAGTTTTAAAACAAATTTATACTATGACGGAAAAATTAGATGAATTGAAAAACTCACCTACTCAAATGTTTAAAAAAATCGTTAAAGTTATAAAAAAGAAATTTATAAAATATTTTGCTAGTTTTTACTTGTTCCGCATCACTTAATCCATGTTTAAATGTTGGAGGCGTAGAACTTTTAATAACAAGAATAACGGAAAATATAGACTTACCCTTTGGGTTAGACCGTGACGACCCCGACTATTTAAGATCCCAAATTTTTAAATTTAACGATAAAAAATTATTTGGAAATTATGCAACAAAATATGGTCACCAATAAAACCCAAATGTTGACCAAATGCGGGCCGAATCATTCCGAATGGAAAGAGACATTAATATAAACCTTTATAATAGTTTATGTGAAGATGGTACAAAGCGTCAACGAACATCGGCCCCAACAAGCAAATTGGGACAATATATGGCTAAAAACTTTTTAATAACTTTAAGTCCCGAAGAGTTTGCAAACTTTGACACTTTGGCTTGGTGGAAAGAAAGGGAAATCCAATTTCCAATTTATCCGCTATGGCTCGTGACTTATTAGCGGTCCAAGCTTCGACGGTAGCTTCCGAATCGTCCTTTTCTACTAGCGGTAGAATTATATCGGAAAGAAGGTCAAGACTAACCCCCGAATCCGTGGAAGTGTGTATGTTTGAAAGATTATTTGGATGGAGTAGATAGGATATAACATGAAACATCGTTGGAAGGTCCGGTATTAGATAAAGAAGTTGAAGAAACTATAGCAAGAGAAGAAGATGAAATGGGGATATCACCTTCGAATACCGAATTAGATGAAGGTGAGTTTGAAGAATTTGATATTGAAGACGTAGATGTAGAAGATTTTTTTGGAAGATTTAATGATTTGAGTATAACTGGTGATGGCAATGCCGAAGCTTGATATACTTGAGTACACTAATATGTTTTCGGGTGATGGCCATGCCGAAGTTCAAAATGTATTAGTATTTATATATTTTTAGTTGTATAATTGTATTGTTTAAATAAAAGTTATGATTGTATTTTTTTAGTTGTATAATTATATTGTTTAAATAAAAGTTATGATTGTATAATTCTATTATTTAAATAAAAGTTATGAGTATATTGTTTAATTAAATGTTTGATAATTAACAAGCTTATTAAATAAATGTTCGAAGTTTTTAGTAAAATTCTGAAAAAACCGAACCGGTAAATAACCGATAAAAAAACCGAATCCAAACACTTATAACCGGAAAAAACCGAACCGGTAAAAAACCGATTCCGAAAATTTATAACCGAAAAAAACCGATTCCGAACATTTATAACTGAAAAAACCGATTTCGGAAAAACCGAAAAAACCGAAACCGGTTATTAGAAAAACCGGTTTTTTATAACCGGTTTTCCCAAAACCGAAAACCGGTTTTAACCGATTTATTTGCACCTCTAGTGGGCGGAGGTTTTGAAAGTGTGAGTAAGAAAAAGTGTTTTGATGAGTTGACATGATATGGCACTCAAACGAGGACATAGCTTGAGCCATGACACCCGGAGCTCTTACTTCTACTTTGTATTATCTAACGAGATATCATTTGGTCCATTTCCTTTTACCATAAGATATCGTACACACTTTCACATTTATATATCATGCTCGAATTCTTAAGCTTTATTTATTCTTATAAAGCTATTTATACTATACATAAAGAGAAAGCAGTTTTTTTTTTTTTTTTTTTTTTTTTTTTTTTTTTTTTTTTTATTTATTTTTATTAAAACTCGAAAAACTTAAAATGAATAATATGTTATACCAAAAATAATGCTTTAAATTTCAGCTTATTTTTACTTTCAACCAAAAAGTTTGACTTATTTATAAAAAGGTTGCTTTATAAACATTATTAAAAGGTTTACTGATTACATTTAATACATATTATATATACTTATCATATCAGCTATATATATAACACATCATTTGTAGAAAAAAACTAAAAAAAAAAGAAAAATTATTGTAAAAGAAGATGAATACTCCAAATTGTTGTCATGGTTATTTTCAGTTTAATAATTTTTTTTCATGTTCTTTGACACATTTTAAAATTGTTCTTTGAGTTGAAGTATGATATGTTTTTCGATTAAATTTTGATTATTTTACGTTACGTAAACATTGCACGAAATACTTAACCAAATTATTTCAAAAATAATAATTATTTGCCGTTATAAAATTCTGTCAATATGCACAGAAACTCGTCTAGTTGATGTTCATATATTTATGTCACTTCTAAGCTGATTATTACTTAGGGGCAGTTTGGTTTAATGATAAGAATCACAATCGGTATGAATTTGATAATAGTGGTGGGCCCTTAAGAATGATAGACTTATTTATAGGTCGCTTGCCACCTTTAATGTATGGCAAATATAAGGATATGATCATACCGATTACCATGAAAGAAAGAAAATATATCATTATCATAGTCATTCATTTATTCTCATAGGTTCAAACCAAACGCACCCTTAAGAAAGTGAATAACGAGCTCAAGAGCTAAAAGAAGGAAAAAAAGCAACCAAATATGGGTGCATTTAGTTTTAGAAACATTACTTAAATTTCTGCTACATTAAGGTAAATTTTTATCTAGTTGTAAACGCATTCAAATAAAAGAAATGCTAAACTTACACAAATTTTACAAAAAAAATTTCACATGCACATGTGGCAAAAGAGATGTACCAATCAAATTAAATTGTATTTTCTCGTTCTTACTTTCACTTGCAATATTTGAACGACACGTGTATTTGTGAGAATTTTTTTATAAATTTTGAGTGAGACTAGCATTCCTCTTTAATATTGGATTTTTATATGTTGAACAAAGAAAGAAGGTGTGGGTTACGGAAAAACATGAAACTTAGGGTTCGTTTGGTAGGATGTAATGAAATGTTAAATGAACGGAATAAGCGACGTAATGGAATAAATGATGTAATGTAATAATTCATTACCCTTATTAATAATGTTTGGTTAGTATGATAGGACGGAAACCAACTGGTTTAGCTCAGTTGGCCACCAAGGGTAACCTTGGGGAGGTATCATTGGAGAGGTCTTAGGTTCGAGTCTCACCATGGACCTTTAGGGGCCCAAAAAATAGAAGCAGGAGTGGGGTTTATCCCCTAAGGAGAAAGGTTCGATGCTTGCATACTGCCCAATTGGATGTCACTGTGGGCTCGAATCACTAACTACTAACTCGCCGTTCAAAAAAAAAGTATGATAGGACGGAATGCAATCGATAAGAAAAAGACAAAAATAGTCATAGTTAATAAGAAGTGTATTTAATATAGTTAGTTAATGGTGGGTTTTTATGTAATTTTGATTACATTACGGACGTAATGAAAAAAAATAAATGAGCCTCTATGGAATGAAAATGATGGTTTTTGATGTAATGAGTGATTACATGTAATGGTCCCCACTAAATGTAAATGTATGTGTAAATTTATGTGAAAGAAGTAAAAGTGTATGTGGAAGTATCACCACCCAATGAGTTATTGCATTCCGTAATTAAAAGCAAACATAATTTTCTCATTCCGTCGTAATGTTCTTTTCTGTTCCTACTCTTATTACGAAGTAACAAACACTACGTTAGTTTTCCATGTTAAAAAATAGAACGCAAAATTTATATTTTGTGAAAAAGAAAAGAAAAAACGTTTTTAAACACAATCTCAAATTTCTTTTATCAAAAAACGATGTTTTCTTTCAACTAAATTCCGGTCAACGCAACGTAAAATAAACTAAAACAAAAGGGACAGCATAAGAGGTGTATGTCTAAGCTTGAACACATTCACTTTATAAGCTTACAAGCGTGAATAAGCTTATATCATACAAAAATAAGCTTTTGACTTCGTAAACACAAACTTACGAATCTTTCAATAAGTTCATTAGCTTATTAAACGAGGGTTAGCCAAAAAAAAAGGGGTTTGGTCGTAAAATTGCAACGAACTTTTCAAATATACCGATTTGGCATGTGAACTTTGAAAAATTGTGTAAATGTAATGAACTTTCAGAAAGTGTCCCAATATGCACATTTTGATGACGTGTCACATTATATATAGTGTCACGTGTTACACTTTCAGACATGACACGTTATTAAAATATGTATATTGAAACACTTACAAAAGTTCGTTANTTTTTTTTTTTTTTTTTTTTTTTTTTTTTTTTTTAATTTTTTTTTTCATTTTTTTTATTTTTTAGAAATTATTTTGTGTTTTTAGTAGTTGCAATTGTGTGAATTTTGGATTATTTCAAGTGTTTTGGAGCATATGTGATGACTGCATTTAAGTTTAGGGGTTGTTTGGTTGGCATTGTGTTTAGTCGAAGATAATCGATTTTTAGGGGTTGGTGTAATCAGTTTAAAAGTAGTTGCAACATTACTGATTCTAGTTTTTATATTATACGGGTAAACGGCGTGTTCAGGTTTCTCGGGAGGACGAGTCTTTGACTTAGATGTACACGGTCTAACCGGGTTATCCCTGTGACCGTTTTGGACCCTTCCCTGTAAAATTAGGTTTGAACCCTTGACATCTTATGAGGAAGTCAAGTGCCTTGTCACTAAGCCATTTGGTGGTAAATTTGGTTAAAAATCCTCAAATAATCAGAATCTGCCAAACACTTGACAACTGAGTTGTTAACAAGTAAGAAATGAAAGATCATTTATAGATACGAAACGATATTGATATATATTTTGCATCACGAATACGCAGTAACCTAAGTGTGGGGATGAAGGGAGCAAAATGTGTGCATGTAGTTGGTACAATTGAATTGAGTGAACTTGATTAATCCTGCTGTGATTCTACATTTTAAATTTTATGAAAGTTATTGGATGATGATTGTAATTATTTTTAATGATTCAGGCTTGCCTGCATTTCTGTTGTTTGGTGTCGGGACTTCGGTTGTGGCGTTACTTGCTGTGTTTGCTCATTATACTCTATCGAGAAAAGGTAAATTCTCTTATACTGAATTTTATTTGTTTGTTGCAATTGGATAACCTTTATGTAACAGCTGTGCAATGCAATGTTTTCGCTAGAATCTTATTGTGTGTTCTTTTCAGGTTTTGTTTTGCGATTTAGCAATCCATTTCATGTTGTTGATAATAAATCGTTGAGTTCAGAAGATACAAGTAAGGTGGATGACGTTGCTGATGAGCCAGTTGTGGAAAATGTTAAAGAAGTTGACGTGACAGCAAAAGGTGTGGTTATACGTTCGTGGTCTTATTCTGGTGGATTTTATGTGTGTTATATATGTTGATCACCTTTTTATCATACAGTAATTAGTCAACATAAGTGGGAAGAAGGAAAGCCGGGAAGAGTTGTAGTTCCGGTTTCTGCAGATGCTACTCAGCAGGAGGCTCTGTTGTGGTTGAAGAATTTGAAGGTATCGTGTTGCAATTCATATTTTCTATTTACGTTTACAATACGAGTACTTCATTCACGTTTGTAACTGATTTTGCTTAAAATTTATTGTTACCAAGTTGTATTAGAACTGATTAGCACAATGGTAGGTATAGAGATTTATAGCTAGTTCCCTTGTGTTTTTAGGCATTTTATAGTACCCCACTTGTACATATCTACCTTTGCCTTTGCCGTAAGGTTTAAAGCCCCATATTACCTTTCCCTTTGCCTGTGCTTTAGGTATAGAGCCCCACGGGCGTCGGGCACATATGTTCCTTTGCCTTTGCACCTTTAGGACATATAGCTATATTTGCCCATATGCTCAATTTCCCTGCATGCGCTTACACTATTATGTTTCCCATGCTGCTATGCTTATATGCTTAATGCCTTTTTCGTATATGCTTCTATCCTTGTCTTTGATCGTATTGTGGGGTACCACGTGTAGTTGCTCTCA
The DNA here is from genome assembly GCA_014162995.1 of Artemisia annua. Lineage (NCBI taxonomy): Eukaryota > Viridiplantae > Streptophyta > Magnoliopsida > Asterales > Asteraceae > Artemisia > Artemisia annua. Next base: position 106,881 of record LBNU01000720.1, on the reverse strand, counting down.
TGCATCTAAATATCTTATGCTTTTATCTGTTGTATGCCTTTATGTCCTATTTGTTTCTCTAATACTTTATATGATGCTATTTGTATCTGCCCGTTTTTTGATCATACCAGTGTTATATGCTTACATAGCTTCTCTTGCCATGCGTCATATGCTTCATATCTTCCCTTGCTATGCAATTCCACAAATCACACACTCACGTATGTTTGAGCACATTCACACTCACACACACTTGCTGGAGGTCTCCTGGTAGCCGTTTCCCTACTCCTGGGTCTACACTGGGTAGGGGTATGATCCATCTGCATTCTACCTCCCCCATACCCTGCTACGGCGGGATCGGTTATTGTAGTTGTTGTTGTAGTATATGCACACACAGTACAGTTTACTATCATTTCTGCTAAGAATTAAATTAGTTTGTATTCGTTAGTTGATCATAGTATAATTTCACGTGTCCACATTTCTCAATGTTTTTCATTTTGAAACAAATTTTAGGTTCAGTTCTAAGCTTTTTGATAACCTGTCATTAAGGTATACAGATCATTGATGACGAAGTCAAGGCGGATGAATTGTGCACTAGGAGAGAATATGCAAGATGGTTGGTTCTAGTTAACTCCAAATTTGAAAGGTAGCAAGTTATGAACACATCAAACTTAATTATAGATAATATGAATATAGTTTACTAATTTTGATCCATGGGTTTTAGGAATCCGAGGAGTAGGATAGTCCCATCTGTCGCACTTGCTGGATCTACCATAAACGCTTTTGACGACGTTAACCATGAAGATCCTGATTTTGAGTACATTCAAGGTAAAGATTGAAATTGATGCTAAAAGTGCCAGTATTCTGGTTTATATTCGGAATGCTAAAATTGTTTGTCTTGTGCTGAATATATGTACAATAGCCCTGGCTGAGGCTGGTGTTGTTCCGAGCAAGCTCTCCAGCAACGATAAAACTTCTGATCTAGATAGTTCAAAAAGCTTTTTCCCGGAGAGGTATGTAAAACATACGAAATTTGTAGTTTGCGACTTATGCCTGTTATTTTCGTCATAAGTTTATTTGGTCTCTAGATTGATTTCACGTGAGGATCTTATTGGTTGGAGAGCCAAGTTAGAGTATGAAGTCATGCCAGGGCTAACCGAAGAGGTAGGGATAAAATTAGTCCTGATTCAAATCTTTACCATTATTAGTTTTTATTAAAGTATTATCATTAGTGATGTAAGATGCTCGGTCTATTGTATCGTTAAGAACTGACATTTTTACAGTCCAGATACTAAGGAACAAAATAGGATTTCTGGATGCAAGGGAGCTCAGATCAGATGTGTTACCTGTGCTCTTTATTGATACACTGGCTAACGACAAAAGCATAACGAGAAAAGTGTTTGGTATCCTTCTGACTCTTTCTTTTCTAATACCTCTTACACAAGGGCGGTTTTGATTTGACATGCTGCTGTGTTGTATATCAGGTCAGGTGAAGCGGTTTCAGCCCGGGAAACCCTGCACAAAGGCACAAGCTGCAGTGGCACTCACGAGTGGAAAAATGACTGAATTAATTCGTGATGAATTTTCAAAACTAGAAGCTGAGAATTCTTCACGAGAGTTTGCGATGAAAGATATTAAATCTGAACTTCTTGAGAGAGGTGACATACAACGGTTTTGGGAGAAAAAAATAGAAGACGAAAATAGTCGTTATTTGGAGGCTGAAGCAGCTTATCTAGAAGTACTTAAAGATCTGGAACATCAAAAGATTGAGCAAGATAATGTCGTAGCTGCTTATTTGAAGGAGAAAGCGGCTTTAGACTGTCAAAAACAGTTACTTTCTCGCCTCAAGGAAGAAGTGGACGAAATGAAAGAGAGACTTGCATATGAGCGGGCTAATTTTGTGGATGAAAAACATAAAATCCATAGTACCGTGAGTGAGTTACAAGTCAATTATGAGAAGATTATTGATTCAAAGTCGATACTTGAAGCTGAATTAGAAGCTCTTCGTATACTAAGGTAACTGTTGATTAATTTTGTATATATATTTGATGCTGATAATTAATGAAAAAAATTAAATTATATTGGACAGCCCTTTTTAATCAGTACAAAATTGCCTATTTTGCCACTTACACTGATAGTACATCTTGCTGCATAGATCTTGGATAGAGGACGAAGCAAAAAAGGGTCAAGCTCGGACCAAGGTTCTTGAGGAAGTTGGCCGACGGTGGAAATGGGGTAGTCGCTCTTGAGATGGTCTTTATGAAACCTAATTGTTCGATTGATTTGATTCAGTTGAGGAACCATTTTTTCTCAAAGATATGGTTAGTATGCTTGGCAGCTACTTTAGGTATGTACGAATTGAATGATTTGTTTCGAGATCATCATTCCATCAAATAGGCTCTGGCGCAGAAAATTGATGGTGATCAAGGGGACATTGGTGGTGTGACTGCAGTTTTCATAATTATTTTCATTAACATTTGTGGGATTGTGTTTATTTATTTAGTTAAAGGGGCATAGAGCGTATAGACGAGATAAGCCAAGCCAACTTGTTTGACTATTGGCAAGCTTAAGGTTAGTGTCGCTTGGACTTGGCTACTCGGTGAGCCTAAATGAGCTACAAGCTTTAATGAGTTAAGCTACCTAGTCTTTGTAAGCCAACAATGTAATAATTTATATATAGTTATATACAATTCAGTCAACAGTCTTTGTAACAATTACAATTGGTTCATCATAATCTTTATTTGAAGGGTGCCTACAAAATTCCCAAGAGTTTGTCATATTGACCAAGACATATGAGTTTAGCCCAAGCTCGAGTGCTACCCAAGTCGAGATTGAGTTTTAAAAGCGTCACAAGCCTCACACTAAGCTTGTAGTCCAGCGGTTTTAATGCATATATTATGAGATTATTAATTGCATTAACATAAATAAAAGTACTAAACAAGAAAAGTATCGTAGTAGTTTTGTTTGAGTAATTATATATAATTTTTAATATTCTAGTCTCGTGAGAGATTTTGTCAATGACTACGAGTGTAAAAGGATAAATTTGCTTACCAGCAGAAATTATATAATTTTTAATATTCCATGTTAAACTAGTAGCATTTGACATAATTACATTTCCATATATTGTAAGAGTAATTGCTTAGACTAAGAAAATCAAATAGTATAATCATTCAATAACTACATAAGAGCACTTTCGATGAATGTTTATGCTATATGTCCATAGTATATGGAGTTTATACCACTAAACTTTCCATTGAAGGGTAACATTGCTATAAACTTAACAAAGTGCATAACATTAGAGACGCCCTAAGTAAAATAGTTTACGATCATGTTTTAAAAATCATTTTTTTTTTTTTTTTTTTTTTTTTTTCTGCAGAAAAAAAGAGGAGAGACAATAAATTAAGTTAATTTATTTTTTGTCTTATGTCTGCAGGATTAAGTCAATAAAATAGTGCGTTTGTTTTTTCTACTTCAAATTCACATCTTCTCCCGCATACATCCCAAATCCGACAATAAAAACATCTCAAAAACCAAAGTACAATTTAAAAAATTGAAGAAATGCTAGACCTACATAAGAATTTCACAAAATAAATCCATACGCTAATATGTCAGGCAGTAATTGGTCTACTTTACTATACTTTCTCTCTTTTTCTTTGGCTAACATATTATTGTGTGAACTTTTTTTGTGTGCATTTTCTTTGGCCCTATGAAAATAATAATCATTGTAGTAGTGACTAGCGAGTCTCCACAATGCTTTTTATGAACATTTTTCTTTTATACGAAAAAGAAAAATAAAGGAACTTGTAATATAAATAAATTAATTCCCGCCTAAAAAAAGGGTCAGGTGACAAATTAAAAAGCTTCACTACGTAGTAACTGTGTGAAAATATCCCATCTGTTATTTGATTGGTCCTCCAATGAAGGTCAGTTGTTCGTAAATTTAGTAATTACAAATTTAATTCTTATAAACCAATTGCTAGCTCTTATTAAGTTATTATGTATGTGTATACGACGAAATTAGGGCTTATTTAGATCACCTGCTTTTAAATGTAACTATTTCTGTTGTGCCGTTAGCTTCAATAGTAAAAAAGTACTGTAGTAGCTTGTAACTTATTTCAATTTTTTTAGTTCTAATTTATTTTTGCTGAACTTGATTTGAAATAAAAGACATGCAATAGAGACTTGTACCTTGTATCAATATATAATACTACCTTGCGAGTGAGCTTAATTTAGAGGATAAAAAGCAATGGCTTGCGCCGTAGCATTTTACCACACGCGAAGGGAGGGTGTTTTGTGGGTCTCAAAGAGGGTGGTATGGCTTGAGATTCAAAGGACGGTGTTTTTGGGTGTGTGAGTGACTGAGTTTTGTTAATAGGAAAATGATGAGGTGGCATTTAAGACAAGAAAAATGGGAATGTCTTGAGCCATAATACATGGTGCTCTTATACTGGCATGTGATGGTGGCCCCCTTTACACGTGAAGGGGGTGTGGCCACACGTCTTGCCTATTACGGTGGTGATCAACAACGCGTTAAGGGTCAAAAAATTAGTTGGTTTGGTCATCTGCTTGACCAAACCAAATTTCATTGTATGTGTGAGTATGTTGTGGGGTATGCTTGTGTAGTGGGGGTATGTTTGTGTGGTTGGTTTGGTGGTCACCACATGGCTGGTTTAGTAAAGGGAGTGAATATTGAGGTGGCGGTGACGGATGTAGTCACCACTACAATTGCTTATACTAATGTATCACGAAGCTTAGTATTGATGTGCAATTGATTATATCATTATACCACAACTGCTTATACTACTATTGCTTATATTGATGTAGAATAGCAAAATACTTTATTCGTTATATCGTTTATACTAATGTGTCACGAAGCTTAGTAATAACGGTAATGTACTTATTTTGCTACCAATCTTGGGAACATTTATATTATCAACAAAAAAAGCATTTTTTTTATGTTGCTATGATTGGTAACAATATGTAAGTACATTATTTTCTGTGATACTTTTGGTAGCAGGTGACTAGATGAGGTAAAATAGGTAATATATTTTGCAATTTAAGCAATTAACCCGGTAATATTAGCTATATAGGCAGATCATAAGCCAAATTTGACAATTATCGACCAGTGTTTGTTGTTGATTGACTAGTGACTTGTATCGTGTTAAGAAATTATCATAGTTTTATCCAAGAAAAATGTGTGGCCTCCACAAGTTGTTCCTAGTCAATTGTGGACAACTGTTCTTTCTTTATCATGTTTGGCCTCTTAAATGAACACATAAAGAAATACACTTTAATTACAATCCCCTGAAAGTTAGTAGATTATAAATGTTACAAAACATGTTATCTCCAAAAGCATAGAATAAAAGAGAATGTGTAGTTGCATTTTCATTAGACGGATCATCCTCAGACGGTAGATAAGAGCCTGAAAATTTGCAAGGTTTTCCCATAACCAGAGTGTAGCTTACTTGTCTTTATGCAACCACTATAAGCCCATGCCATGATGGTCCACAATACCTAGCTGTAATGNCATTCAGGCAAACTGGGTATGGGTTGAGATGGGTCAGACTGGGGTGGGTTGACCCAAAACACTTTTTGCATATAAATTCATTTTTGTACTATTACAAGTATGTCAAATATGATTATAAGGTATACTAATTTAATTCTATGCGTTAGGAGGTTTTATGCATCAGAAATACACTTACATAGACTTTTGACCCTCTCAACCCATAAGCCAATTTTTTAATTTGACTGTTTGAGCTAAAACATAGCTTGAACTGCTCAACTGATAAATTAGTGAGCCAAACTTGCCACCTTATTTACTTACGTGCCTTGGTGAAAGTAAAATTTAGCATACTAGAGTATATACAATTCTATGCCGTGTTTGTTAAAGCATTGGTTCCTGTTTACAGTTTGCAGGAGGATTTGATTCAGAAAGTATGAAAGCATTTGAAGAACTGAGAAGCCGTATGAACAAACAAACAAATGACGAAAGTACGCTAGAAACGTGAGCGTTACAAGATTTTTCATTCCTTCGTATATTTTCATGATGATATATGTTATATTTTAGTCTATTTATGTTACTGTCTCCATTCATATACCTTCACTTAAATTATTTTATACACCCGAAAAGTCAAATACAAATAACAAGTATATTTGTACAACTTATACTTTCAATCTTTGCCAAGCTGAGCCGCAGCCTGCTTCATTTGCTCGTGGCTTTAAGTTCAGTTTGCCAAAATGCTTGAGTTCAGCTTACTATGCATAAGCTCGGTCTATGGACTTGTGCTGGCTGGAATTCTTTGAGCTATTTTCGTACCACTTGTGGAGGGACAATTTGAACAAGTTGTTTTAGTTCTTACGATTTTAGTGCGACCATGCACACAGATCTAGAAGAAACCTGACTGGCAGCACCAGGCATCATAGATGGTAATATATTAGGCAACTGATCAAAATGGATATAGGTCGAAAAAATTTAGTTAATCAACTTAATTGGGTTAATCCAACAAATTTAGTTAGATTTTTAAATAATTTCTGAAAAGAAAGAAAAAGAAAACTAGGCTCAGCTATTTACAATCCCTAAGCTAAAGTGCTTAACTCAATTAATCAGAAATTCTGCACGACACTGGAAGGACTGGTAAATGTTAACGTGATCAAACGAATTCTTATTCAAAATTTAGTAGCATTTTGCAATTGCCAATGTATAACAAGGCAATTTTTGTAATTTGGAAGGTTAGTAGAGAAGTTGTTGAGTGTGCATATATTCCTCTTTTATTCCATTCTACTCTATTATTACCCTTCTTTTTATCGACTAACTTTTATGCCAAAAACACCGCAATAATTTGCTTAACCAAACACCTGTAAAATCTGTAAAAACACATATAAAACATGAAAAATCCAAAAGAGAAAAGTTCATTTGCATACCCTTATTTTGCTATATACTGATAGACACATCTCATCATCTATTTAATTATACTTATATTCTATTCCCAGGAATGCTCCCCAAATTTTTTTTTTTGCAACTACAGTGTTTTGTGAGTGGGTGCATAGTGAAATCAATAGTAATAATATTATTTTATTTGTGCTATTCTAGAACCCACACCACACAAACACAAAACACAGCCCAGAAAAAAAAAAACTTCTCGATCATTCTTCATCTCTCTCATTTCATTCTTTATCTCTCTCATTTCATCTCCTCATTCTCATATACGAAACACAAACACACTGATACGATCTTCTCAACAAATCGAAAAAGAGGAAAAATAAACCTGGTACACTCCATCTTAATTATTATCGATTTTTTTGCTTTTTTTTCGAACAAATTGAAACATGGATATTAAAATTGGGGTTAATAAAATTGGAATTGATGGTGGTTTAATTTTGTTTGATTTTATGGTGTCTATTATTGTTATTATTTTTTTCCAGGTTAGGGTTCCGTTGATTTGGGGATTTTGTTGATATCTTTTGGGCTGCTCATGTTGCGACAAATCTTAAAAGGGTATGGTTTTTATTTCGTTCATATCCGGTTTTTATGGTAATATAGTCGACACACATATGCGTGCACACATATACACACTGATGTTTTATATGTGGGAAGAGGAAGGAGAGGGGTGGACTGACGGAGGGTGAGACAGGTTGGAATATGAGCAGAGTGTCGAGGTCGCAAGGGGTGTTTTGAATATCAAAATGATAGAAACAACTAGCAAAATTTTACTAAGCTTATTCAGTTTTAATTTGTAACAACTAGCGAAATCTTACTAACCATATGCCCGAATGAAACAACTACCAAATCTTACTAACCAAATTCATTAACTTATTCGGTTTTAATTTGTTATGTTTGTTTATATAAGTTGTATGGTTTGTTTTTGTGCAGAAAGAAACTGGCTAAAGCGAAAGAGCCGACTGTGAAGAAAAGTAAAACTGAGAGGGATCCGAGCAACCCGAAAAGTCCACCACCTGCTTTCTTTTGGTTCATGTAAGAATATAATTTTCTGTGAATATTTAAAATATGGCTATTTATGGGATTGCTTATTAGGATTGTTTATTGCTTTTTGATACAACGTATAAACAGTTTTGAGGGGATTAGAGATTGATTATTTAAATTGCTTATTGGATTAATATGGGAAGCAAAGTTTGCAGCCTATACATTTGCAACAGCTTTAATTGTTTACATTTTGTGACGAATACAAGTGCTGTAACAAACTGATATTTGTATATATATTTTTTCCAGGGAAGCAAATGGCACGCAGTTTTGATATTATTGGATGAAACCGGATGCATGGAGAATAACTACAACTATCCATAAGCCAAGGTAATACCGGAAAACGGGTGAAGATGCACCTGTATCTTGGCAGGACAAATCTTACTGATTTGGTAAATTTGCAGCGATCGTAGGTCGGCAAGACAGGTAGCTAAAAATGCTGCCATTAATATAAAACATTGTTCCAGAGAAGGTATGCCACTCCTATAGTCTAGCTTTTAGCCAAAGGTTATTATTGTTTGTTTGTTAATTAGTTTATATTGTTCGATATGTAAAAAGATTGTCTAGATTGTTAGAGATTAAAGATTAGTGAATTAGTGCTAATGAGTGATTGGATGATTATATCAAGTCTTTTTCTTGGTTGAAGTTAGATATAATAGGTTAATAATCTCGAAGATAATGGACGCTACTTTTAACTTGAACAACTAATCTAGAGTATGTAACGACAGTTGTCTATAATATGTTGAGGTTTATCGAGCTTCATGTTATTGCTGCCCAAATGCAAACATGTTGTACTATCCTGGATAACGGGTCAAAATGCAAACACGTTTGCATAATTTTTTTTCTTTAAATAACATGTAGGTAAGTATTTTCAATGTGGTTAACTGTTGTAGGTGGCCTATAGTTTGTGAAACCCATATTTTGGATCGTTAAGCACATTGTCACATATTTGGATCCTATAGTTTGCGAGTCTTAGATGTTGCTGGGAATGAATTTCTTAAAAAAAGTAACACTAGAATATTTTGGTTAAGATGTCGCTTTATAAGTGATATGGTTGGAGGTGACAAACATTGAAACGACCCTGCTCCATTGACAAAAAAAACACAGATGGTTCAGTTCATAGAGAAAGAAATGGGTCATGGTACTATTGATTTTTTTTGCTAAAGTTAAGGTGTTTGGTGTTACTTATTTTTTTCTCCTTTAATGGATGCGTACGCCCAGATAATAGGTCATTTCAAGAACCCGTGGGATTCATTGATACATTGGTTTTTTGGACCCGCAGATTTGGCACAAATTACTAATCTAAATGAATGCCTGGGTAGCTGCTACAGCAACTAATATTATAAATCTTTTTTTAAAGCTTAAACGTGGTCTTTAAATCGTTGGATAAATGGGTGGGTCGGATAGACTTTAACTGGGTCTCGCACTCGGAAATCTAAGCCAAACATTTAAGGATACTTATGTTGGTTAATGCACACAAAAGTCGTTGTACTTTATTTTCTTATTCTATAAAAGGACAGATAAAACAAGGTACCTTAGTTGCATCAATTTAAAGAGCACATTATATGGTTTGTATATGCAAATCGGTTTTGTTATGCTTATTATTCTACTGTTTTATGCAGGGTTCTAGCAAGTTTGCATACAACGACAATGTGCGTATGGAATTACCAGACTTGGGTATGTGACTATTTATAAGGTATGCTTAACAAACTAATCCAGAACTACCGTGTGTTATTATTTTATGCCCCAAAGATTATTATTTCTTGGTTATGCTGATTTGGTAACGAAATTTAATATAAGTGATGTTGTGGTCAAACGACTTATGCCTCAAAACACATGAACGAACCGGAATATAAACAGAGCCATAAATCGTATATAAGTGTGCTTGCGACATGTGCCATTAATATACGTTTTAGTACAAACTTTAGAGTTGACAAACATGTGACAACTTTAAAGATACATATCGAAATTATAGAAACTAATCATGTTTGAGTCTTAAGCCGCCCCAAACACCCCTTAAGACTCAAACACCCCTTAAGACTCAAAACCCCTTAAGACTCAAACATGATTAGTTTCTATAATTTCGATATGTATCGAACTTAGGTATCGAACTTAGGTAAACTTCGATACGAAGAGGCTTTGTTTAAAGTCACTGGTTGGTGAGTTATGCTTTCTCCTAAGTTCGAATTTAACTTATATCATAATATTGGCATATGATCTTCATGTATGTTCAACACTTAATAAACCGCTACGACTTAATAATTGTAGGATGATTATGCTGCTGACGACAAAAAGTACTAGCAGAAACTTAATAAAATATAAATATGGGATCGATCGACATTGAAACTCAAGGTGAATAATGTTCGTGTCATTTTCTTCCCTATCACATTGTAATTTTGTCACTATATATTTTAACATTCATTTTTTTTCTTTCAATATTTTTAGCACCTTATCAGGAAAAAGTTGACAAAAGGAAGAACGAATACGGGAGGACTGTTGCAACCTACAACAAAAAAGAAGGTAATGGTAACATAACGTTTTTGTTATCAATGGTTCGTTTTTCTCATATTTAATATTTCACTACAGGCAAAACCAACCCTCTCATGTTCTTGCTTTCAACAGGTGCTTCATCAAATCAATCGTCAGATCGCTCATAAGAGGCTTCGATTTTAGTCGCCTAATGCAATTCTTATGACGCTTGAAAAATGGCTTACAAAATTGGAAAAAGAGAAAAATATAAATGACCACATGGCATGCGTGGGCGAATAGCCATTATCCAGTCGATGTTGAGCTTCATTCTTAGTAAAAGGTCACTAAATCTATTTATTGATGATATTTATAATTCTTATACATATTTGACTATAAAATCAAATTATGGCGTATGATTATTTGGTTTGTTTGTTATAAGGTTAAAGTTAATTTGTATGCTGAATGTAGGTATGAACCAAGTAGGATATAGGGAGGTCATCATTACATGCCACAAACCAGGGGAAGTTGCCTGTGAGAAGAAAAAGTATCATCACGGTATGAACTTATATATGCTCCTATATATTATGAAATGGAAGAGTGGTCCCTTTAATATATTAGTTTCATGGTTAAAAATCAGTCTTTTTTTTAGATAGTGTATTTGGATTTTACTAACGGAAAACTTGGATAGCGGCAACAAAAGGGTTGATGTGGTGTTTGACGAACAGGTGGTGATCATGAAAGTCAGATATAATGCTGCTAGAGAAAAGCTTCTTGGCAATCCCAGTTGCACGAAGGCTGGTCTATCTGATAAGGTTTTATGCTTTTTTTAGTAACTTTTGGCTTCCATTGCATTTCGAACATATCTGATACAATATTTTTTACTCAGAACTATTTTTCACCTGTTACGTCCTCGCCCGCAAGATCTGACAACGCTTATGAGGGTGATAGGAGTATCCTTCTTGATCTTTAGTGGCAGACTATACTCATACGAGTATCTATCTTGATCTTCCTTATAGTGCATCTTTCATTGTAAAGACCATTCTCTCCGTTCCCTCTTGCTTTATAAATTTTATATTTTTTACATTTGTTTTGCTCATTACTTTTCAAAATTTTGATCAGGGGAGAAAAAAAAAAAAAAAAAAATCATTCAGTGCCAGAAAAAATGGCTCTGTTGGAAAGATAGCTAATGAGGAGCTCAACAGGTCATAAGAACAACTGTAGTCCACTTCTAGCCAGGTATATTGTACTGTCTAATTTCCTTATTTGATATTATTATGCAACATTAAATGAAAGGTACAAATCTCAGCATTTGTTGTTTCTTTTATGTTTTCTTAACTATTAGTGTCTTTTTGGAATTGCTTACTCATATATGACCTGTTTGTAACTATTAGGGGCTGTTTGGGAAAAACCGCTATTTTTTACGAAAAAAATTATAGAACTTTATAAACAAACCAACATTGAGGGGGAGAAATCAACCTTAAAAGGGAAGATCTTAACCACAGGAATTCACATAAGATCGACAATGCTGTCGCGCAAGCTTTGATGGCTAACACGTTGGATAACAATGAAACCGCCACTGGTCAGGATGGAGTTGGAACCGCGGCTCTATGTGCACGATTCATGTAGAAAGAAGCTGCATGGAATAGAGGTTTGTTGCTCATTCACTTCTGATCTTAGATTATTCAACTGTTTTGAAAAGGCTCTTTAGGACTAGAAAGCGTTTTATATATGCATATGTACACACTTCACTATTTTACAAACGTTTTACAGTGTTGGTGCATGCAATGATCTCTAATTGATAAAAACTTGATTATATTAGTAGTTTATACACTGATGATCTACATGGTTGTTAAGGATAGATAGTTATTTACTTATCATGATTATTTAGATCTCAACACTTTGTTTTGCTTACAGTATCTTCCCATTTTATCTTAACATATTATGTGCTTAGGTGCAAGATATTTGCTGTTGATGGGTAGTGTCTGAATGACCATAAAGAATGTCCATTATATGAATTTTACAGTCCAAAAGTTTCAGTAGGCTGTCATATTATATGTGATGATACTTGATTTCAGGTGTGTAATACATTTTATCATTGATTAATTGCAGTTCGAGTGGTGGAGAGAGTCGTCTACATTACACGTTCTATTCACCAAATTCAGATTGAAGATGTCAACAAATCAGTCCTACATGTTGCTGCTTCTCACAGGTTTCAATTGGCAACTCCATTCTATCAATGGCCCAGTCGTGGTCATCCGATTGTTGAAGTATATAAGTCTGCAAAACTTTAGTAATAGCAAAACATGTCAAAATGGGCTGAGTCAAGGGGTTGGGTCACATGTCAAAACGTGCCATTTAGTGCGCGTCAGGTCATGTTAACCTAAAAATACTATTTTTCATGATCATTCTTTGACTTTATATTGGTTAATTATCTGTAATTCTGTACATAAGCAGTTTAAATATGATATTCTGTTGTTGAAGAACCACTGATTGGTGTTTGGTCCACAATTATTGGTTAATTGCTTTGCTATATTGTTCAATATGTAGTTCTTTTAATTGGCGGAACTAATGATGCTAAATTTTCTCTAAAATGTTTGAAGACACTGTTTACTTTCTTTAGGAATTCCGCTGCTATTGCATTTCAATATCATTTGAATACTACAAAATGGTGAATACATCATTGTCCTTTTTGATTAACATTTTTATTAAAGGTATGGTTTTCATATTCAGTTAATTCCGTGATTGTTTGTCATTGTTGATGTTACGTTAATCATTATATCAATCACCCCTTTCTTTCCTTAAAGATGAATGTCATTATGCAGTAGTTTTAGAGACTATTATGCAGTAGTTTTATATTGTATAGACGGGTAGAGGTGATAATAAGTCATCATAGAGAATGTGTTACTTCTTTTATATCCTCATTTGTTCAATTTGGTCAGTTCCTAAACGCAACAGAAACATCTTTTTTTGCAAAACACCCCGCGGCAACGCGCGGGTTTCCCATCTCGTTTGATCTAATAATGGGGATTTTTATTTTATTTATTTTTTTTTTGTCTTTCTTATTTATTCACGTATACTATTTTTAGTTATTCATTTATTTATTTTTTTATTTTTTTAGAACGACAAATACTATCTCACAATAAAAACATTTTCTTGTTTTTCTACGTTTTTGTTCATTTTCATACGTTTTCATATATTTTCGGTCGCTTTCAGACGATTTCGTACGTTTTCATACTTTTTCGTCCGTTTTCATACGTTTTCGTCTGTTTTCTTACTTTTCCGTCTGTTTTCATATGTTTTCGTCCGTTTTCATACGTTTTTGTCCGTTTTCATACGTTTTCGTCCGTTTTCATACGTTTTTTCCATTTTCATATGTTTTTTCTGTATTCATAAGTTTTCATCCGTTTTCATACGTTTTCGTTCGTTTTTATATGTTTTCTTTCATTTTCATATATTTTCGTCCGTTTTCATACGTTTTTGGTGTTCTCAGATATTTGTATTCTATTTTTTTGTCAGTTTTCAGCCGTTTTCTTATGTTTTTATTCATTTTTGTCCGTTTTCGTACAGTCTTGTACGTTTCTGTCCGTTTTCATATGATTTCATACACTTTTGTCCATTTTCATATGTTTTAGTCTGCTTTCGTACGTTTATACGTTTTCGGCCATTTTCAGACGTTTTCGTCAATTTTCATACGTTTTCGTCCGTTTTCATATGTTTTCGGCCGTTTTCATACGTTTTCGTCCATTATTTATGTTTTCATCCATTTTTGTATTTTTTTTACGTTTTCTATGTTTTCGTCTGTTTTCATACATTTTCATCCGTTTTCACACGTTTTCGTCCATTTTCATACGTTTTCGTACGTTTTCTTCATATTCATATGTTTCATACAAAAACGTATGAAAACATAGAAAAACGTATGAAACCGTACAAAAACGGACGAAAATATGCAAAAAAGTATAAAAACGGATAAACACGTATAAAACGTACAAACCCAAAAAAAAATAATAATAAAAAAAAACCACCAACTAAACTCAAGTTTAATCAATGGGTCTCAAATTTTCATCTGTTATATTTTCAGTTCATGATAGTGTAATTTTGTTTACTAGTTATGTTGTTTAGTTTAATTTACTTTGAACTGCATTGGATTGATATGTTTTGTTTATGTGATTGCTTTGTATTAAAGCTGTATCAGTTGTAATATTTTAAGTTGATGATAATTTACAATGTTTATTGGTTAAACTATATTATTTGACGTGTCTAATATCACTTGTGATATTTTATAAAAATAGTTAATGCGTATTATCACTTGTGACATTTTATAAACAAATGAGTATGCTTTTTAAAATTTAATATCACGTAAGATATTTCATTGCTCTGTTCATTTTTTATATATTATCACATATGTGTTTGTTAATATTTTTATATTTTTCAGGTAAAAGATGGTTTTTGTTTATGAAATATCACAAGTGATATTAACTTGTTTATGAAATGCCACAAGTGATATTAGACGTTAACTATATATGTTTTTTATTCATTTTGATATTTTTAAGTGACACTTATTTATCACTTCTGATAACACTGTAAGGAAGATGAAAAGTATTTAAATTGTCGTTCTTAGTTACTTAAGAGTAATAACCCATGTGATAAAGAAATATAATGTGACACTAATTCTGTTATTCTAACTTATTAGTAATATCTTATGTGATAAAGCAATATAATATGACACTAATTCTGTAATTCTACATATGAGTAATATCACAGGTGATAAATCAATAAAATCCTCTTTAAGTAGATTATTATTCAAAGGCCAAGTTTTAAGAATAATTGGCACATTCCTAATCATCCATGGTCCATTTTCAAGAACATCTTCAACACCTTATTGGAAAACTTAAAGAAAAAGAAGCCTTTTGTATTCATCATGATCTTTTGAATACCATACTTAGCCCACGTATTACACACATAAATAATAATCAACAACCGGAAAAGCAATACGTTTATCAAGAAATAACCATATAGAGTATTCTCAAATTAAGTATTTACCTCTTCAACCACTTTCATAGGAAGTGTAAGATCCACTCCATTAGATTTGTTACTACACCTACGAAAGTTAGACTTACGCTTCATAGGATCATTTGACATAGCACCCGCATATATGAAACCGGCTTCACATTAGGGTCAACTGTAGATTGAGGCTGTGTTAAAACACTAGCATTATGAGGGGTTGAAGTAGATTTATCATTAGGACCTTTACTCCCCTCCTTAGCAGCCCTACCTACACTATTTCCAATACCACTAGCATTACTCGTGTCCCCATGTGTACCAAATGTTTGGGAATGCTTAGCTACATCGAAACTCGTTGTAGGAGAGGCTACCTTAGGTGATGAAGTAGAAGCAACATTAGGACTTATATGATCAGAATTAAGCTCACCTCCACTTTTATTCACCACTTTAGACGCCATCCAATCACTAGACCCCAAACACTCATAATGAACTGTAACATCATCCTTAAGACTCCAAGGCTTTAGGCCATCATAAGAGGAACCTGGTTGTTCATTAACACTACAACCACTTGATGGGACAGCAACACTAGCATCCAACGACACACCACTTCCAGAATAAAGAGCACCAATAGCCTTCGTAGTAGAGGGAAAAGAAAATGGAGTAGAGTTACTTACTCCACCAGTAACCTTAGCCTACCTTATAGCATCCTCCATTCCCAACTCGTTTAGTGAACCAATAGAGTTAGTAGGGAACGACTCAGAAATAGTAACATTACTCTCATTGACAATCGGATCAGAAACAACCTCCTTACTCACAGTATGCGTAATAGCTGGTCCAAACTTCATGTGAATGGCAAGTTCAAACTCAGATTCCCCAAGGCTACTAAGGTTAGTAGCCGGGTCAAGAGTATTAGAAGCATATTCATACACTTTTGCACCAATGGTAGACACGTTTCCATCAGAATCATGGTTAGGGTTACTCAAAACCCTAACAGCCCTACGCATAGTAGTTGAGAAGCACAAGTGTCACCAGTATCTTGTTGCTTCAAACGACTCATTCGTGTATTCAATTCATCAACATTAACCACAGGACGTGGCATACTAATATTATCATCTTCCAAATTCGACATCACAACAATGAAAACCCTTTAAACACTAAAGTGACTAAAAAGAAACAAGAAGTACTCAATCTTCAGAATGGTTAAAACCTTAGTTTAATAACTAGGGTTTATGAGCCTTTAATGCGTAATAACTAAACCATGTTCAGTTAGTGATGTCCCAAATCAGTTTTAATGATTGCAACAATGATAGGATTTAAATAAAATCCCAAACCGACTTTGGTATACCTCAAAAAGCGATTCAAAGAAACCCTAACAAAAAACAACGATCGTTTATTCTGACCGAATACAAGATAGGAATTAAAATAGATTATATAAAGGATATAATCCAAGATTAATTCAGACGTGTACTATGGAAAGATAAAAGATCGACGTGTTTGAATGGAACGATTTAGGGTTTGGTGAAATCACCAAAATCGCCAGAGAGTTAGGGAGTGAGTCGATTAGAACATAAAATTGTCTAAGTATAACTTGGACACTGAAAATTTTTCAACCAAACTCCTTCTGAGTTTTTGAAGACATAGAAGTTCGCACTTCAATTTTGATGCAATTCAGCTATTGTAGCACAAGATCCAAAAAAAAAGTTTAGTTCCGTGAGGATGATAATGCCTCACTAAACGATGTTTGATCTCCTTGTTCACAAAGATACCAAGCAAATAATCTCAAATATTTAGAAGGCTAAAGGCGATAAAATCTACTTTTACAAAAAAGGGATAAACCAAGTCTTCTTGGGAATCCACACCTTCTAGTGTTGGTAAAAAGTAGAACAGTGTCAATCAATGTTCCTTAAAGTAGGCAATATACCATTACTTAATATGACAACATTTAATGCAATCTCACCCACCCATTTGTAACACCCCAATTCCGGAAAAAATAGCCATTTCAAAAAAAAAATTCTATTGTATAGTCAATGTTATAAAAATAAAGCAACCAAAGTCTAAAACCATAGTTTTGCATATTTTGCTAAGCTAACAAAACATGACCAATCCAACCCAAAAGGGTGTTACATAACAATCTATAAAACCAAGTTCAATATTGCAAACATTAAAAATAGTAGGCTAAGTTCCGGGTGCCAAGTGGATCGATCAAAACTACCCAACCTCACTCCCTAAGAATCCCGCAAGAAGGTTCCTATTTATCCTGCACGAATACAAAGACGGTTTTGCAAGAAACAAGCGTTAGCTAATTAAAGCTAAGTGAGATACAAAGAGTTATTAAATAAAGAAACCCCAACGGTAACATTTAAATAAGTTAACCATAATAATTCACGTCAACAATTATAA
>LBNU01000720.1:76113-88668 GCA_014162995.1 Artemisia annua | reverse complement strand
CGTCACGAGTCTTTTTTCCACTTCTGGACTTCACTTGTTCCTGACGGCGTCACCTTGTAGAGTGTGACGGCGTCACCTTCTGTGATCTTTAAGGTCTTTTGAGTTTTTGTTGTTTTCCGCACTTTTTCACTCCGAAAACGCCCAAAAATGCTTCTTTTGTGATTTTCCCTTCAAAAGTACCTAAAATGAGAAAAGAAACGACTTTGGGTGAAATCCAAACCAAAAACATACGAATTAGGACTCAAACCGACCCCTAAAAACGTAACATTTTTCATCTCATCACATGTCATATCTGATCCACGATTGTGCTTCCATTGAACCTTAACAAGCTTGATCCTCTTTTTCCTCAACTTTATCACTTTTCTATCTATAATAGCAACAGGCTCCTCTATTATCCTTTTCTTCTCATCAACTCGAAGTTCCCCTAATGGCAATATATCATTTTCTTCAGCCAAACATTTTCGTAAATAACATACATGAAAAGTGTTGTGTATGCCATCTAATTCCGTAGGTAACTCAAGTCGATAAGCTTGATCACCAACTCGTTCCAACACCTTAAACGGTCCAATAAAACGAGGACCTAACTTCCCCCGTTTGCCAAAACGTATTATACCCTTCCAAGGTGAAACTTTAAGCATCACATTTTCACCAACCTCAAAAGTCTTGGGTCGATGTTTCTTATCAGAGTATTTCTTTTGCCTTTCACGTGCCAGTCTCAAATTATCTCGAGCTATAGCAACTTTGTCTGCTGTGATTTGTACAATTTCTGGACCCGTATACTGCTTGTCACCTGGTTCCAACCAACAAGTAGGAGTTCTACACTTCCTACCATACAACATCTCATAGGGTGGCATTTTAATACTAGCGTGATATGTATTGTTATATGCGAACTCCACCAAGGGTAAATGTGTATCCCAACTACCACCATACTCGATAACACATGCTCGAAGCATGTCTTCTAATGTTTGAATTGTACGCTCACTTTGACCATCTGTTTGAGGATGGTAAGCTGTGCTCAAATTCACCCTCGAACCTAATTCTTCTTGAAGCTTTTTCCAAAACCGTGAGGCAAAACGGCTATCTCGATCCGAAACTATAGACAAAGGTACACCATGCCTCGCAACCACCTCCCGAATATACAACTTTGCTAAATTTTCCAATTTCTCATTTTCTTTAGTTGCCAAGAAATGAGCACTTTTTGTCAAACGATCCACGATCACCCAAATCATGTCATTGCCCTTTGCTGTTTTGGGCAATTTAGTGACAAAATCCATTGTTATTTTATCCCACTTCCATACAGGTATCTCCAATTGTTGAAGTTCTCCATACGGTTTCTGGTGTTCCGCCTTAACTTGCGAACAATTTACACACTTTGCTACATATTCTCCCACATCAGATTTCATTCCTGGCCACCAATAATTAGGTTTTAGATCTCGATACATCTTGGTGTTACCTGGATGAATTGAATACTTGGACTTATGTGTGTCATAAATAAGTATTTCACGAACTCCACCAAGTTTCGGTATCCACAGTCGACCTTCAAAAGTCTTTAATCCTCGATTATCTTCACCCAAAAGTAAGTGTCGTTTTAGCATTTCCTCATTCTTCAAGTTTTCATCCTTAAGAGCTTCTTTCTGAGCTGCCCGAATCTGTTCGAATAGGCCCGATACTACTTCAATCCTCATTGATTTCACTCGATACGCTGATTTAGGATCTTTTCGACTTAATGCATCCGCTACCACATTTGCCTTGCCCGGATGATACTTGATTTCACAATCATAATCAATCAGCAACTCTAACCAACGCCTTTGTCTCATGTTCAAAACCTTTTGATCGTGCACATGTTGCAAGCTTTTATGATCAGTGTATATGGTACACTTCGTGCCATATAAGTAATGTCGCCAAAGTTTCAAAGCAAATATCACAGCCGCTAATTCCAAATCATGNTGTTCAAAAACTTTTGATCATGCACATGTTGCAAGCTTTTATGATCAGTGTATATGGTACACTTCGTGCCATATAAGTAATGTCGCCAAAGTTTCAAAGCAAATATCACAGCTGCTAATTCCAAATCATGTGTTGGATAATTCTCCTCGGCAACCTTCAACTGTCTTGAAGCATAAGCAATCACTTTGCCTCGTTGCATAAGCATACAACCCAATCCTGAATATGAAGCATCACTATACACCACAAAGTCCTCATTTCCTTCCGGTAAGGAGAGAATAGGTGCTTCACATAATTTTTTCTTTAAAGTTTGGAACGCCTCTTCCTACAACTCGGTCCACAAAAATGGTTCTGTTTTCTTTCTCAACTTCGTCATTGACGAAGCTATTTTAGAAAAATCTTGAATAAACCTCCTATAGTAGCCTGCTAATCCCAAGAAACTCCTTATCTCGGTAGGATTTTTAGGTGACTCCCACTTCTTTATCGCTTCAACCTTAGCCGGGTCCACTTTTACCCCTTCACAATTGATCAAGTGACCTAAAAATTGGACCTCTCGTAACCAAAACTCACACTTAGAGAACTTTGCATAAAGCTTTTCCTTGCGTAAAGTATCCAATACTTCTCGAAGATGTCCCCGATGCTCTTCCTCACTCTGTGAGTATATCAAAATATCATCAATGAACACAATAACTGATTTATCTAAGAACGGTCGACAAACACGATTCATTAAGTCCATGAATACCGCAGGAGCATTAGTTAACCCAAATGGCATTACAAGAAACTCATAATGGCCATATCGGGTTCTGAAAGTTGTCTTTGGAATGTCACACTCCTTCACTTGTACCTGGTGATACCCTGATCTCAAATCAATTTTTGAAAAGTAAGTTGCACCTTGTAGTTGATCAAACAAGTCATCAATCCTTGGTAACGGATACTTATTCTTTATTGTCACCTTATTCAGCTCTCGATAGTCAATACACATACGCATTGTGCCATCCTTTTTCTTCACGAACAAAACTGATGCTCCCCAAGGCGAGGAACTTGGCCTAATAAATCCCTTATCAAGAAGATCTTTAAGTTGTGACATCATTTCCTTCATCTCTGTGGGTGCTAAACGGTATGGTGCCCGAGCAATTGGCGCCGCTCAAGGTACCAAGTCAATCCGAAACTCCACTTGTCGTGCTGGAGGTAAACCTGGTAAGTCGTCTGGAAATACATCTGGATACTCGTTCACCACCATAACATCTTCAATTTTTTTATGCTCCTTTTTAGCATCTATTACATAAGCCAAAAAGAATGGGTATCCTTTCACTAGGCACCTACGCGCTTTCATAACCGAAATGATCAATTCACCACCACGTTTTTATCCGTAAGCGATTACAAATCCACCCTCGGGCATGGGAATGCGTATCAATTTCTTTGAACATATGATTTCAGCTTCTTGCTTACTTAACCAATCCATGCCTATCACCACATCAAACCCCTTTATTCCTATTGGTAACAAAGTCACTGGAAAGGATTTGTCATCTATTCCAATATTGCACCCCTCAAATTTCTCATGAACAGATATAAGTGCTCCATTAGCTATTTCAACATCTAAAGGGATATCTAAATTGCTACGAGGCATACTAAATGGTTTACAAAAATCAAGTGACACAAAAGATCTATTTGCACCAGGATCAAACAAAACACTAGCAGGTAAAGAATTAACAAGAAAAGTGCCAGTAATCACCTCATCGTCATCTTTTGCTTCCTCTGCAGTCATGTGAAAAGCGCGACCCTTTGGTTTAGGTAGATCTGCCTTCTTGGTTCCAATAGCTCCACCAGTCTTCTTTTTGGGACAATCAATAGCTATGTGTCCCATTTCCTTGCAATTGTAGCATAACACCTCAGTACTCGTACAATCCCGCATAATGTGACCCATCTTTCCACAACGACGACATCCAATTGTATCCTTTGAGCATGCCCCATAGTGAGATGAACCGCAAGGAGTACACCATTTTCGCGTACCCTGAAATCCAGATTTCTTGACATTAGAATTGCTCTTGAGTTTCTTTGATGATCCAGATGTCCCGTCCCATTTCCTCTTTTCACCTACAAACCCCGACTTCCCATCCTTAGCTATGAGATCATCTTCCACAGCTTTGCTTGCATCCATTGCCTCTTCCAAAGTATTCTTGATCCGAACAGCTGTACTATACTCATAAGGTAGCCCTTGTACATAACGATCAACATTTGATTTCTCATCTGGACAAAGTCTCATCGCAAATTGTAGCTTCTCGGTGAAAGCTGTGTTATACTTATCAATACTCATATTTCCCTTTTGCAAGCTAAGAAATTCTCTCTCAATCCTTTGAACTGCACCAAGTCCACAGTACTTTGTCCTAATCTTATTGGAAAAGGCATCCCAAGTCATATTATCTCTAGCAGTCCTAGAAAGAGCTAAACTGACAGAGTTCCACCATTCTAAAGCTTCTCCGTCCAACACTCTAATAGCGTATTTCGCCATATGTGGCTCTGTGAATTCCCCTGAATCAAAAGTTTGTTCCATCTTAAGAATCCACCTTAAACAATCAAGTGGCTCAGTGCTTCCCTTGAACGAAGGTGGTTTACATTTCATAAAGGATTCAAATGTACCCCCTCACGAATAATATGCATGCCTATCATAGTTCTGAGTACGGTCCCAATAACGATTCAATTCACTTTCTGCCTCATATTCCCTTCGATCATCATTTCTCCCAGACCGATTCACCAATAATCCCGTATCAATCATGGCCTGTCGCATTTCAGCCAACTCATCATTCTTCCTTCCAAGTTCGCGTTCCAATTCTTCAATTCGAGAAAGGCTATTATAGCTCCTGGAACTACCTGCATGAGACCTGGAGTGAGCTACAGAGTCAACCCGCCTTATGTTCCTTATGTTATTGTTAGCCTCAACATTCGGGTCATTGCCTCCCCCATTACCACCATCAGCTCCGGTAACTATCACATTACATCGAGCATTCCCAATGTTGACGCGCTCGCGAGTTTGCCTTGGTGGTAACTCAGCTTGTCGTTCCCTTGCATTTGGTGCTGCATTTGCGTTAGTTGCGGTAACGCTAACTTCCTCACCATCCCTTTGCACACCCGATTGGTTCAAACCTGATCTCCTAGTGTTTGCCATTTCTTTACATAGGTCAAACAATGATAATTAGTGAACCAATTATAACCAAAGATTAAATAAAAATATCATGTAAGCTTTAAACATCAAGTACTAAGAGAAATAAAAATAACTTGGCCTACTATAGGCACTGCACACACAACCCACCTGACCTACGCACTAGTGTTATATTTAGGTGTTCTCTAGTATAAGCATCGATCAAAGTTTAAGTCTAAGCACCTACTTTACGTACCTAGTTCACTTAAACCTAGGCTCTAGATACCAACTTGTAACACCCAATTCCGGAAAAATAGCCATTTCAAAAAAAAATTCTATTGTATAGTCAACGTTATAAAAAAAAGCAACCGAAGTCTAAAACCATAGTTTTGCATATTCTGCTAAGCTAACAAAACATGACCAATCCAACCCAAACGGGTGTTACATAACAATCTATAAAACCAAGTTCAATATTGCAAACATTAAAAATAGTAGGCTAAGTTCCGGGTGCCAAGTGGATCGATCAAAACTACCCAACCTCACTCCCTAAGAATCCCGCAAGAAGGTTCCTATTTATCCTGCACGAATACAAAGACGGTTTTGCAAGAAACAAGCATTAGCTAATTAAAGCTAAGTGAGATACAAAGAGTTATTAAATAAAGAAACCCCAACGGTAACATTTAAATAAGTTAACCATAATAATTCACGTCAACAATTATAAACAAGTATAACGGCAAATGCCACCACAACAATTCAATGCAACAATGATAATAATGCAAAGGCCACTATCCAGTTCACCCAAAGTACCCGATCCCTCGATTTCATCTATACACCCAAACTTCACGATCATAAATCCTCTCGGTAAATTAGCAACCATGTGAGCTACCCGGCTACATAAGATTCCGTTAAGATTTAATCCCGCTACCTCTCGATACATCTATAAAAGTAGAAAGCACGTGAAACAAGCTAACTACAAGAGTGATGCTACATGTATATGACTCATCTTTAGCCACACATCACCCCAATCCCATCAAGCCCCTAGAAAGCAAGGCGGCGCCCGATAATAACATGAAAGATTACGCCGTTTCATGACACTTATGACCGATAATTGTTCATGTAGGCAAGACTAGGCAAACCTATGGGTCATGAACATGTATGCATCTATAAATAACATCTATACAATCAATCATGAATATTATGCAAGTCAACTACAACGAAATCAATATCAATTTGAACTCATCAATCAACAATACATAATTTAAAGAAAATATGGTTAACAAGAAACCCAAGCCTTTCCCCGCTAAAAGCACGTTTTGTCTTTGTACTCGGTTTTAGAAAAGCATTGTACTCACCATTAACCAAATGAGGATTTAGTTCAAATCGATCCTTTCGAACTTCAGGTTACCTACGTCAGTTAATTAATGGAACAATAATTAACATCAAACTAGAGCAATGTTATTGACTAAACTGTATAGTTTACTACCTCAGAACCCTTTTCATGTTTGCATTCTAAATATCCTACTATTTAACCAACTATAAACTCAACATGCATGTATATAACTTAAACTATTAAATAAACAAATACTAGTTAACTAATAAGCTATAATCTGTAACATGAATGATTAAATCTAGAGTCCCAAATTGACCCCATATCAGACTTACGCCCCAAGTATGTTTAGTTGAGAGCCACCTATGTACGAAAATTACTCATATTGGCCATCCATAAATTAGTTAAACACTAGACTAATAAATTATTAGCCGATTAACGTCAAGTCGTCAAGTATATCAATTGTTGCTTTTCTTTTATGTTAAGCACCAGGTGTTTTCGTAGTCCATTAATATATTTAAGTAAACCCATTTATTAAGAACATAAGACATCAATATATATTAGCTTAACTACATATGCTTGATCTCCTTCTATAGTACTAACTCCACACTCCGATATATATATATATATATATATATATATATATATATATATATATATATATATATTATATATATTATATTAATATATATATATTATATATTATATATATAGTATAATATATATATAGTATCTATATATAATTCAGTTATGGACAGAACCTACGTAATAACAAGTCACTTTCCCAGCATCGTCTCTATTCATAACCAATCAAACTTAATCTTTTATTAACCTTAACAACGATAAAACTGTTTGTAAAACTTAAACATAACTATATAAAGACTCCTACTATATCAGGTGGTCATGCATATAAAAGAACATGTATCATTCATCCTTGTGATTCGGATATACACCTACTGATACGACCCCACCTATATGGTTATAGAGATGAATATCACAAACATTATTAGGTTAATCTAATTAAGAGGATATACACCTATATGGTTATAGAGATGAATATCACAAACATTATTAGGATATACACCTACTGATACGACCCCACCTACTCTAACATGTTCCACCTCACTCCCTAACCTACTTATTTTTTAAGGTAAAGCACACATAAATGCAATTTTAGCAACTAACCCTTGTTATCACAAACATTATTAGGTTAATCTAATTAAGAGGATTAAAATTAGGGGATTGTTACTGATTGTGTTTTGTTTAGGCTAAAAAAATCAAATTAGCAATAATCATTAAACGATTAAGAGGGTTAAATTAAAATGTTCAATAAGCAGCTAGTATGCGATACCCCTTACGACTACAAACACAAAACGAAAATATCGTAAACATTAAATGGAACACTTACTTTCATTTTCCTCCTCTTGCATTGTGTTTTCCCTTCTTCTTAATAGAATTGTTACCACCTATTTGTAGTTCTTGTGGAATCATCTTCACTATGAAATCATGAAAGTTGTTATATCCTTTAACAAGGTTTCTCGAGTCAAGAAACCTTTCTTAGAGTTGTTGTTTACAGTAATATTTGGTTAATTCAACAAAATTTATCATCATTGCTAACTCTTTTTGAAGTTCTTTTTTTTCTCTTTTCAAAATCGTCTTCCCCCGCTCCTTCTACCCTTGCTCCTTCCCTTTTCTCCTTCTAATTTTTTTTCAACTTCTGCAACGCAAGTACGCAACTACTCCTTCTGGTTTTTTAAGGGGTTTTTTTTCCACGTTTTTCAAGTTTAGGAGAGCGTTTCTTGGGCACACCGGTACAAGATTTTGGTTTTATTCTAAAATGTTTATCAAAAAAATAATTAAAAAAAAATTGAACTTCATATGCAAGAAAATAACATAAAATTGACACATTATAAAGAGAATAAGATTTTACCAAATTTCCGAGACCACCAATTTCAACTAGGAGCGAAAGACTTTTCTTGCTTGTGTTGAATAATAAAAGCTGAAATAATGAATGCTTTTGAGCTTGTGAGGTCTGATTTTCACCGAAGCTTAAAACTTGAAATTTGGACCACCGATTCTTTAAGAGGGTCATCACAACCACCACAGCCATATCAGAAATTAACTTGTTATATTTTGGGTAGCATTTATGTTGGTGATGTTTAGTGAAAATAAGGATGACCGTTGGTCATCTTTTATGTAATAAAAGAATTACATTATTTCGGAGTGATTTTGCAAAAGCAATCTTATTGAGAAAAAAATTTGCTTGATTTTGACACGTAAGCAAAATCGTGCAATATCATTGGCCGATAAAAAGTTAAAATTCAATTCAATTTGGTCAACCTTTGCAGAAAAGCAAAAAAACTGTCTTATAAAACTGATTATAAAAGAAAACTAACAAACACATGGGTTTGATAGCAGTTGTTTAATTTACAAGGGTGCAAATGTAACTTCTTAGAAACAGAAACGGAGCCTAAAATCATGAAGATCAAAAACCTTAAAACTTTACACGAACAAAGAACATATTTGAACAACATCATCGTATCCGAAATTTCCCAAAACACAAATCCCTCCGTTCGTAAAGCTATGGATCGATGGTAAGTTCTTGACTTGTTTATTTTTAATTGTTGTTTTATTTGTAAAGATTACAAATATCTAAATTGTTGTTTATAGCCAATTCGGTTCTTGAAATTTTTTGTGAGTTTGAACATTATCTTATTTGGAACTATGTGCTTTTAGTATAAATTTGGTGTTTGTGGGTTAATTCTTGCAGTTTCTAGGGTGTTTGGGTGGTTTAAATGATTGTTTGGGGCTGTTGTATATTAGTGTATAATAATCTATGACTTTGGGGGAAAAACAACTTCACAGTCTTGACCACTTTAAAGGATCACTACTAAAGTAAGATTTCCATGATGTTTATTGCGTCAAGATTGACATCCCCCCTTGTGAACTGGCACTCATTTAAAATGATAATCTATGGCTTTAGCACTAAGTCAAACATCCCAAGATGGATATTATTGCAAAATTCATAGTTTAAAACTACATTTTAATACAATATTTGATACATTTAGCATTTAAAAAAAGAAAGGCATATGGTCCCATAAGTCTAATTTAGTACGAGTACAAGTTATTACAAAGTTATTTAGTTAATTTAAATTAAATTGCATTACAGTTAACTGGAGATCTTAACGGAGCCGAGGAATACTACTTCCACCCTAAACAGGCAGATCCCAAAGATGGTGAAACTCTGATGCAATATTCTAAATTGGTTTGAGAGGTTCATCATGACCAAGATCGTGCATTAGGCTATTTTGAAGCTGCTGTTCTTGCCTCCCCTGAAGACTGGTGAGTAGTTCCAAACACTCCTTACTTATGACGTATGTCTATGTTTATGGATAGGTGTTAGCAACGGGCAACTTTTCAAATGAGTTGGGTTGAGTCGGTTTTATTTTTGTCCAATTTATAAAAATAAATATGTAAATATGATTAAATAAGCTCTTTCTAATAAAACAACTCAAGACTTGCAGACCACTTTTGGCCCATTCGACTATTTCCCTTATTTTTTATCTTTTATTTTTGCATTAACCCATTTGAATCATTATACTTCGGCCTATTCATAAGTAGATAGATCAAAATTACCACCTCTATTGATTTGATATAAAGTCATTAATGGATATGGATTTTCTCACTCTTCAAATTGCGCATTTGATTGAAGCGTTTATACCAATATTGTAGTTAAAAACTGCTGCAAAAACGTCAATTGTGGTTCTTAATTTTCATTTAGCAAGTTTTTCCTTGAAATTTTCCCCGAACAAACATATATTATGAATGCAGTATACTAATAGCAATTTTTGTTAGTAGATGTGTTCCATGGTATTTATTTAATGTGAGTGACATAGAACATGTGCCATGATTATCAGGGGTATACACAATCTGCAACTAACTGCAATGATTTTATCCAGGATGGCTTTAAATCCACGGATGTAATCATGAAAATTAAAGTTCCCATAGACAAGCTTAATGCTTATAAATTAAGTACATTTTGAAAGAATGTGACCAAGTGTGACGCAAAGAGTCTCACAGGACTTGATCAGTGACTTGCCTTTACTGCTGAAGCACATTGCAGTGTTGAGATTCATTCAAGCTCCTGATAGTTGATGCTTCTGTTGAACTGATAAGTAACTTTTAGGCTGAATTTGGGTTTCTAAATTTCGTTGTAAGAGTGCTTTCGGCAGGGTGTAAGATTCTAATGTGGTTAGCTTAGGATTGATATGTTGACGTCTTTGGGGAGCTTATAATATAGGCTTATCAGGTTATTGAGATTTTGAAAAGCCGATAAGTTCACACTTTTATGAGCTTATAAGATTGTCAACATGAACTCATGGACTTAAATAAGCTAAAGTTTAAGTTGATAAGCTTATAAGCCGAAGAAAGTAGCTATCCACTTTTCCAAATTTCAATTAGCCGATAAGCCTGTGAAATAAACTAATCCAAATATTTCCCTTAATGTTTTATATTTGTTAGTATCGTCTAATTCAGGAACATTTCCATGCGGTACCCTTGCTATAGATCCATCATGTATGTTTTTGTTTGCATAGCAGTAGGATACCTCTTATGAAGGTCTGCGGAACATGAAATGCAAGGATTAGTAGCGTCCTTTTTTATAGAAGGTACCAAGTATACATTGAATATTGGATTTATTCTAAGCATGTTTATATGCAGCTACAGTTTCGTCTGAGTGATCACATTTTGCTTCTGTTCCCGTTTGTCATAGTAGGAACCTTGGTTTAAAAATGCGTGCATCATTGCGCAAATTGCACGCATTATTGCATTGCATTTGAAATTTCGCATCATGGTACCTAATGCGAAGCCATCCTAGATTGCGCTTGCAATCGACCGCAATTTATCGCATGTGTGTAATGCTAACAATAGTCGCAATTAGCGCAATTTGGAATTTGGGCTGATTTGTAAAAATAAAACCATTTTTAAGAAGCCCAACCAATTTAATAAAGACCTTAGTAAATGACATCCAAAAAAATCACACATTGATGACCATATTTCTAGCCCTTCATCCAAATTACCCTCATTTTTATTTCATTCAATTAATTTAATAAAGACCTTAGTGCGATTGATTCTACAAAGTTAGTGAATTTTTTACTTTAATGCATAATCGAATAGATTTCTTTCTCCTGTTGTGTAATTTCAAGTTGTAAACTCATATGTTCTTTTTTGATTCTCATAATCACATATGTTATATCATTAAGGTACAAAGTTAGTTAATTTCTTTAATTCAATGCTAGAAAGTTGAAGCAAAACACGAGTTTATGACATAAACAAATTTCACAACCACAAGTCTATGACATAATTTCGGAACCACCAGTGAAATATATTATATATGTATAAATATATTTTATTTTTTATTTTTTTATACTAAACGCATTGCGTCTAAATTGCACGCGCATTCGCATCACGCATCACGCATCGGCCTCTGGGACCTTGAGCGCATCGGATCGCAAACAGCAATTTTAAACCAAGGTAGGAACTTCAAGGCAAAACAACGTTTCTTATTCATGATTAAACTATCATTTGTACAGATTTGTGCTACTTATTTATTTCCTGATTTTTACTCACATTCAGTGACTTATTATTCACTTCTTATACCTTATAAGACCATAATTCATGTTAAAACGACTTATCAAAGTGTGAAAGACAGACAATGGTCCAACTAGAGGTGCAAATTTTCCGGTTAAAACCGGTTTTCGGTTTTTAGAAAACCGGTTTTCAAAAAACCGGTTTTTCTAAAAACCAGTTTCGGTTCGGTTTTTTCGGAGTCGGTTTTTTTCGGTTATAAATGTTCGGAATCGGTTTTTTACGGTTATAAAATTTTGGAATCGGTTTTTTTATCGGTTTTTTACCGGTTCGTTTTTTTTCGGTTATAAATGTTCGGATTCGGATTTTTTTCGGTTATTTACCGGGTTTGGTTTTTTTCGAAATTTAACTAAAAACTTCGAACGTTTTTATTTTATTTTATTTTATTTTTTTCCGGTTATAACTTGTTAATTATCAAACATATAATTAAACAATATACTCATAACTTTTATTTAAACAATACAATTATACAATCATAATTTTTATTTAAACAATACAATTA
>LBNU01000720.1:57215-74830 GCA_014162995.1 Artemisia annua | reverse complement strand
TTTTTTTTCATAATTGAGGAAATGTTGTAAAACATAATTGTAGCATTTATATGAATTAAATGAGATTGACAAAATTTGGGGATTTGCTAAACTACCATCCTGATTTTTTGCTTAGAAGTTTAAATTTTGAATTATTTCCTAACTGTATACAGAGATTTCATGCATTTGACCTAATTTCCACCACTATATATTTATTTGCATCCTTCTATAATTCTTATTCACCTCTTATCACTTCTGCTTAAGAAACCAACAAAAGGTATTTGAAATGCTATATAGTTTTCGAATTGTCTCCCATATATTGTTTTTAATGTTTGTTCCCTCTTTTCTTTTACTTACAAATATGTCTATATAGTTTTAGACTAATGGTTTATCATTCATAGGTACAATATGGCAGATCAAGCTATTACTGCTTTGTGTGACGTAGACCCTATGCTCGATGATGTCAAAATTTTGGTGAGGGTTGTACGTATATGGAAGGCTCATCCTATCACTAGGCCCAATGAAGTATGGAGTTTAGAAGTACTATTCCAAGATCAACAGGTTATTAACATACTCTGTTTATTATAAGTTACACATATCATTCGCACAACTAATTTAGGACGTATTTCAGGGTAACCGTATGCAAGCTTCTATTAAGAAGGCAGATATGAACAAGTTCCAAGCTATTCTGGATGAAGGGTCTTGCTACAAAGTGGGAAGCTTTGGTGTGGGAGAAAACGGAGGGAAGTTCCCACTGCTCAGTCACCGTTACAAGATCGGCTTCTATAAGAACACCTCTGTGACAAGAGTTGCTCCCTTTGACCAGAATACCCGTGGCTTTCGATTTGAACCCTTTCAGAACTTTACGAGAAGGCATTTCACGGAGACTGATATTGTTGGTAATAGTTTCTTGCATCAGTCTTCATAATCTCATACATATATCAAGTTTGATAATAACTTACTTTAATATAAATATGAACGCGCAGACGTGATTGGTACTATTATATCCATATCAGAACCAATCCCCTATGAAAGTTATGGTGCTCAAAAAACAAGAAGGATTGTCACCTTGGAAGATGTTGAGTACGAAATATTTATTTTTTTTACTCTTTTATATTGGGTTATACTCTTATATATATAGTTACTAAATACTAATTTTGATACAAATACTACAGTGGGGTGACATTGGATTGCTGCTTCTTTGACGGTTGGGTTGATCGATTCAACAGTTTGGCACAACAATTGAATGCAATGAAAAATGTTGTAATGAATCTTCAGATTAAAAAGTGAAATACTTTAATGGTAATATTATAGTCTATAAAGTATGGATGTTTATATTTATGTTTATTCTACATACAGTAATACTTCTGCTATTATACTAATGCAGGTAAACCATCGGTAAGCAATTGGGTGTTTGCAACTAAGCTTTATCTAAATGATAACATTCCAGAGATTAATAGTTTCAGAAAGATGTAAGTACTTCATATACTCAACTAATATTCACAAAACAATTTAAATATAATTGAATAATTATAACTATAATATGTTGTGTAGGTACCAAGAGATGGATGGATACGTCGAGAAAAATATTGTGTTGAATATGTTTTCTCCATCCAAAAATGAAATCACTGCAGATGAGTTTTTTGAAAATGCTGTTAGGAAAACGGTTGGATCTATTCGTGAATCTGAATACGTATGTTTATTTATTATGATTATTATTTCCCGCTTAAAATATGTTTTCATAGTGTTAAGTTTTTTAATTTTTTCCTAATGATCTTCAATTTGATCATTATACAGCAATTTGAGTGCATTGTTTACGCGAAGATCCACAAAGTGCACCGAGAACATGGCTGGTGGTATCTCGCCTGTAAGAAATGTGGGTGTGTTGCAAAAGAGCCCGAAGAACAAGGTGAATCATCATCAAAAAAGAAAGCTAAAACTAAGGTGTGGTTCTGCAAACAGCAAAAAAAATCACAAATGTTGGCCCAAGGTAACCTTTATTTGCTATTTTTATGTTACCATAACTCACGTACATATTGAGCATTAATTTACATACTTATATTCCTGCAATTTTACGTTGAAATTTAGATACAAAGTAATTGTACGTGTCATTGATGACACCGGTCGGCATCTCTTTTGCTGTATGAAGATATTATTACTAAGCTGATTGATATCCCA
Source organism: Artemisia annua (assembly GCA_014162995.1). Classification (NCBI taxonomy): domain Eukaryota; kingdom Viridiplantae; phylum Streptophyta; class Magnoliopsida; order Asterales; family Asteraceae; genus Artemisia; species Artemisia annua. Next base: position 72,673 of record LBNU01000720.1, on the reverse strand, counting down.
TGTCATAAGCTCAAGGCTAAGTATGGAGAGCAGGCTGATGATATATTTCCTGATGAATTGGCTCCCATAGTTGGAATGAAATTGTTGTTTCGCTTTTTATATTCGTCGTATAATATAAACAACAATAATCATGTTTATCAAGTCAAAATGGTTTCAGCTGATGAAAGTATGATAAAGATCTTTAAGCATGGATTCATCAATGAAGTACGCAAATAAGACATTATGAATATAATCTATTTGTTTTCATTAATTTAGCTTTTTTGATGTATATTCATTATTACTTTTTTTCATCACAGGATAATGAAGGAGAAATCCAGACACCAGTCACCCCTGCTGTTACCACAACCAAAGTAACTTCACTTGATAACATTCCTTTCAACATTGAAACAACTCCAGAAGTTATAAAGGGAGTGCATAAGGATGGTGGTTCAGGTAGCAGTTCTGGAAAAGCGAAGCGTGATGTGATTGATTTGGATGATGGCATGCAGAAAGATAAAGGTTCAAAGAAATTGAAGAATGCTGAGGAGGTGGGAGTGCTCAATGAAGAAGATGACTGAGTATCATTCTCCTTCACATATCAACATCTCAATTACAAAAACTTTTTTTTTCTTTCCTTTTGTTTGTTTTTGTTTAAAGACTATGTTTTCATATGTTCATTATCTTTTGGTTGAATGTCAGACGTTTTGTTTGGTTTTGTGATTGTATCACAAAGAAACAATTTAATGCTATGGTTTAATAAAGGTATTACAGATGAGACATGTTGGGAATTCTGCTAAGTGTGAATTCCACTGATGGTTACTGCTGAAGGGAATCTGCNAAACTTTTTTTTCTTTCCTTTTGTTTGTTTTTGTTTAAAGACTATGTTTTCATATGTTCATTATCTTTTGGTTGAATGTCAGACATTTTGTTTGGTTTTGTGATTGTATCACAAAGAAACAATTTAATGCTATGGTTTAATAAAAGTTGGATGTTGAAGTATGTTATGTCTTATTTAGTTTATTTTTATTAAATCCGTTTTATTTTTACATTGTAGCAGGTAATAATCGTTTAATATGTCTTATGTGCCATTTTTTAATATTTATACAAGATAAAAATTAACTTTCTATTATAACAACCACATTTTCAAATGAAACTTTAATGTTATTTCAACATCATTTTCCAACCACATAATCTGGACACTTTACATATTTAATCATGTTAAACATTAATTACAATGTAAAAATGTTTTAATTGTGTGGGAATACATTAAAAAGAATTCTTGGTACTCTAATCTAAAAAATAAATTCATGTCTTTCCAGTTGCCTACTCTTACTCTTTATATTCATCTTCATGTGATTTCTTTTCCACATTTCAAAACAAGCAAACTCTGGTGTTATACTTTTTGGTACTTAATTCGAGATTTGTGTTTGATAAGTATGTCTTCTCCAACAAAAAGATCAAGGAATGAAGCACAATTGGATGACACTGAAGAAAAACATTCGAAGTAAGCTTACTCATTATAATTTTTACATGTTGATTGTATATTTGTTACATTATATGTATACTAACTGCTACTATATTTTGTATCATAGCAAAAAACTATGTGTTCAAGAGGAGACTGACAAAATACTGGAACAATTTAAAGGTATTAATTCTTCGAAAACTTTTGATATACATTACTTACTACATTATACATTTGTTAGTAAAAGAGACACAATTTGTCTTGTATTTTTAATAGTAGTTTTTCATTTATGTATGTAACAGGAGTTGAATCCGACAAACTTCAAGTGTCATATGTATGGGAACCTGATGAGTAGTATTATGAAGGAGAGTGGGAGGCTTATAAAGCTGATCTTGCTGATGAGAAGGAACAACAAATATGAATTTATTTGAAGCTGATCTTACTGGAAGCTGAAAATGAAAAAGAAGCACAACGGAAAAGGCGTTTGCTATTGAAGAAAGATCATGAAAGGCAACTTTCTTCGATGCCGCGTATGAATTTATTTGAAGATGTTAGTCATGATGATTGTGAAAACGATACCGATGATGAAGAGGACGGAAATTATGACTATGACAATGCACATCTTTATTTTGCTTCCAAGCCAGATCCTAAGTTTAACTTCTAATTTTCTATGATTTATAATGTTATCATGCCTTTTATATTTTTAAGTATTGTAATTCAGATTTTAACTTTATTATGTTTTTAAGTTTTATGTCTAATCTCAATTCAGTTATCCCATATTACTTGCAATTTATAATTTCGTATAATCAAATTCAATATCACACCAATATTAGTTCTAAAACCATTCATATTCAATTTTAACAAACCTTATATTATTTTTTTTAAAATTTTCTCACTACAAATCTATACAAATAATTAAACTTTAGTAAGCAAAACAGATTTATGTTACTATAAAATAAAATCTGTCTTTTTTTAACTAATGAGGAATCTCAAATTGATATGTCATTATGATGATAATATATTTTTGAATTTTATGAAATTCACTTTTTAGTGATATTCATATCCATTTAAATTAAAAACCATATCAACTCCTAAAATATATGAGTCAAATGGTTACATCTACCACTATATATAGACCATTTGACACAGACATCATAAAAGTATACAATTCTCAAGTTTTGTTTAGAAACAATGTCTTCATCTCCAAAACAATCCGATACTAATTCATCCTGTTCTTCTATCACAAAACCACACGAAAAAAATGAAGAAATACTTATGTTTCAAGGTCCACCAAACAAAATTGCTAAGGGTAACCCGACCCCTACTAAGCATGATCCTGAAGGTATTCTATACTTATCGTGTTATATAAAACCAATATTTATAAATATGTATTTTGGTATTGTTATATATATAATGAACATATTTTTTTTTTAACTTTAACAAACAGGTATGTTTTTTGGAATGGAATTTGGCACAAGATTAAGAAGAGTCATGTTCGTAATGCTGATTGGAACAACATGATGGATTGTGTCAAGAAGGCTGATGAAGTTATCCAAATTCTACGTGCGACTGGAAAAAAGATAGGAAATGACTATATGGTTGATCACAACGTTAGTGACGAAGAATGAAAACTCTTGGACAATTTATGTGATTATGGAATTCTCCTTATCACAATGTTTTCTTAATTTACTTTTAATGTGTTTTGTGTCGTGCGTTTGAAGTATTTCTTACTCTTATCTTTGTAATAAGTTGGCTTTTGCAATTTTAGCAAGCCATGGTTATCCGAACTATAATCGTATCATGTTAAGTTGTTTTAGTTCATCTTTGTTCATTCCATTTTTTCCATTAAATGATTTTGTATACATTGAATCCATGTTAAACATAAAATATATATGTTTTGCTTTCTAAATTTCATTTTATTTTGCAATGCTCTAATATAAAATAAATTTAAAACCATATACTATAATATATAAATAATGTTGTGTCTTATATTTAAAACGAAACAGGTTATTAAAATGTTTTTAAACGATACTAAATTTATAAAATAAATGGATAACTTATATTAAAATGAAGTCTAATTAACAAAAAATTGAAGAATACATTTATACCATACTTAGTTGAAAATTAAGCCCAATTAAGCCAAATATCACAAGTTTTATTAAATTTGCAAAACACATTCAAGCCCAATGATTATAAGTTGTACAATATCAGATGTTTTATGTAAAAAATTTATCCAAAACATTATTGTTTTCCTAATATTTAATATTAGGCCTAATCGAAGATTTTGTATTTTAAAATAAAACATCATATGTCATTATTTTTTAAAACCGATTATTATCTTAAATTGCAAATAATTACATGTTAACATAAATATAACAACCATTCAACTTTTGAATGATATCTTCAAATCCAAATTTTAAAAACATCGTATCTCATTATTTTTAAAAACATATTATTATCTTAAATTGGCCATAATCACATCTTAAAATAAAAATAACAAACATTCAACTTTTGAATGATATGTTCCAATATTTTAAAATTTTGCAAAATCATATCATACCCTAAAATAGATAGTTATGGCCACTCTATAAATACTAGCAACATCATCATCAATTTCATAAACCTATTTGTTGCAACTAATTTAACAGTACCAATGGATCATCCTAAATCACCTAAGGTAAAATGAATTGTTGATGTATAGTGTATATGTTTTTCGATTTTATTCATATAATAATAAATTGAATCTACATTTATTTTAAAATTTTGTGACTTTTTTTGGCTTTCAAGGATGAAGATTATCCAAATGAACCACTAAGCGGATCCATTAAGAACAATGTCATTATCCTTTCTGATGATGATTTGGTATGTGTTACTTATAATTTTCTTCTTATCAAATATATGTTTTTCTCTAACGTATTTAAATAACATGCAGGAAATCCCAACAACAAAGAAGCGTGAAAGACAAACGAAAGAAGATAAGAAAAATAACAACCATGTTATCAACATTATTTCTTCTGATGATGACAAGGAATATTTGTTAACTAATAAGAAGTACTGTCAAGAGCAAACAAATAAAAAAAATATCTTGGTATAAACATACCATATAAATTTTAATTCTTTACAATTTATTAATCGATATTACTTATTACCAATTCATTTTTTGTTCATTAATAACCTAAATTAGGATTCTAAAGACGATGTGCCATTTCTGTCTAAGCGTTCAAAAAGCGCTAAGACAAGTTCCTCTTCAAAAAACAAAGATATTGTGGTATAAACATACCTTATAAATTTTAATTTTTTACACCTTATTTATCGAATTAATAAATTCTGTCTATAATTTTAATTATTACTAATTTTTGTTTCTTTATTTTTTTTTCATGAATAACTTAAATTAGGATTCTGAAAATGATGTGCCATTTCGGTTTAAGCGTTCAAAAAGCACTAAGGTAAAATCCTCCTCAAAAAAACCAATTTATCGTCTTATGGATGAACCAAATGATGATGAAAATGATGATCCCATAAATATGACACGAAATTATGTTAACTTTATTGATGATGAGGCAAAAGAAGATTTCAAAGAAAGTGGTGAAGACATGAATGAAATATATGGTGATCTAATTCATTTAGAAGACTCTATTGACAATGAAGTCTCTGAGGAGCAATCTACGGATGAGTTTGATAGTTTCATTGATGATGAAACTATCAATGATGCAACTACCGACAACAGTTCTGATAGCGATAAATGAGAATAACGATTAATATGTGTTTCAAATGTTCTGAATAATCCGAATAAGAAATTTTTATCTCCTTATGTTTTCAGTTATCTTAATGAACTTATGTATCTTTGGTTATTTCGCTAACAGTTATTCAGTTACCTTAATCCATGTTACGTTGATTTTTTTATTTACAATGTACACAAACGTTACTAAAACAACATTTAAGATAACTTATACTAAATCATACCAACAAAATCAATATTTATATAACTAATTAATTATAAAATAAAACAAACAACCATAATTTACATATCATAACTTGCCGATTCAAACACATTTCAGTTCATAGTCATCTTATCGTACTACTAATATATCATATCCAACATAGCTTACCCTACTTTAAACAAGTTTAGAAACAGTTTTGTTGTTCCAACATAACCATCAAAAGAAGATGATACATACCACATTTCCTAACATGTCGTCTAACACACGTGAAAAAATGGATAGCGTGTTTGAACAGCACATTCGAGGTCTGTAAGAACGTACATCAACCTGAACCTTAACATCTGGGTGTATTGAAAACCGCATTGTTGACCAAACCATCTCCATTCACCATGCATGTTCACATGATTTGTCCTTCCAGGATTCTCTTTGTGATGGTCCATCCTGACAGTGAAAGGCAATTCAATTTGATTATGTTTCAACACCGCTTTTGTGTACAAGTGCATTGGATTATGTCCCTGGAATTTCGCCGGTATACACTGCAATTTTACACGAGCATCAATTACTCACAGCCCCTCAATAGACACTATTAAAACTGATTACCATAAATTAGTTTATGAAACAAAATTACAAGACGATTAAATGCCAATATTTCATCGAAACGTTTATAGAACACAGCATTACTTTCATGAAAATGTTCGCGATGCCCAGGCCACATGCATAAATGGTACATTCTTTCATCCTCTGAAAATCAACATTACAAAATTAGTGTAACACTCTTAAATAGAAATGATATTAATATAAATGTATATTATCTAAATATATTAAACTTACTCTTATCTTCATGTGGTATTTCTGGTTGAATTCTATTAAGACGAGTGGCACCAAGGAATTGCACGTCTGTGTTGCTACTTCCATCAACGTTGAACCCCATTACATTTAGCAAATCATTCCTTATTTTAGTGAACACGACTATATCACCAAATTCTAGATCATTTTCATCACAGAAAGCGTTCCAGTTAACTCCGCTCAACACATATTCTGGAAGAACACCATCACCATTGGGATTAAGACGGCTAACACGGACATTAAATTCATTCCCTTCACACCTAATGGTTATCTCAGCTACATTCCCCAAACCAGCTAAAAAACCAGCAGGAATAGTCTGTAAAATAACTTTGTGTCAACTCAAATACTTCTTATATTACTTATTACATTTATTAGGGTACACTTGGTTCAAAGAATAAATAAGTTTATACGTTTATGGTACGCTTGGTTAAAACCATCAACTGACCATCATAACATAATATAGTTTGTGTATTCTGTTTATAATACGTGTATACAAAACAATCGTTATTACCTGCTCTTCTTCTTGGTAAGGTGTTAAACGTGTCTGAAATCGAAAATATCGTTCATTTACATCTTCATATCCTCCAGTTTCAATCCCGTCATTGTTATATCCTGTGACGTAAAATGAATCGTCCCCTTCCTCTATAAAGTGCAATACATTGACATCTTCATCGAAGTTCTCATCAACAAACTCATTCCATTTTATACCTCTTATCTCAACAACTCCTACGTCAACATTAACTATTGCAACCTTTTTCCGGTTTATTCTTATGCCTGTCAAATACAAATGCCTGTTCCCAGTGTAGGCATCGTCATAGAATACTTCAGGTAGTACGAGTTGGTATGGAAACTCATCATGGTGAATGAGTTGCACAACAAATTCAATCGGCATTTTCCTACAAAATATAAGAACCTTTAATATTACAATACTTTTGATCTAACATATATATTATCATATAACTTCATATCAAAATACTAAGTTTTATGTCATATCTTTTTATTTCTTTTACTAACTTAAACTTTTGACTTATAAAGTCAACAACAATCATCTTCATCCTTTGCTTCTTATTTGCTACTAATCAGGAAGCAACATTGTTACATATTTCGAAAACTACTTAAACCAAACTATAAGACCATATCGCCAATAAAATATAAGTACATCATACTCCCTTTTCTCCATTTCTCCCATTTATGTTCATGAAGATGCTATAAATCATCTAATGTTTATTTACACATCATACCAAATTCATTGATTAAACCAAATCTAACTAATTCCTAAACAACCACTGCAATAACACATGTCTTAATCTCCTAAACCTAACTATAATCAACGACATGCATTACATATTTACCAAACTTATTAAACGATTAGAATCAAGATTAGTAATCATTATACTTCATATATTACTTACACTACATGCATCGGATTAATGATAATCTATTAATAAAAAATAAAAAAAAAATAAACAAAAACAAAATAAATTATGATCGGATTTCATCTATAACATTATCAAGATCATTATTCAGTTTGATTGAATGATTATAAGAGTTTATTAATGATCACAGATTGAGGAATTCTTACTCTTCGGTGTTCTTTGAGAAGAAGAGATAGAGATAGATGTAACTGTGATTTGATTTCCCACTTGATAAATGTTAACAAAATAACGATTCTATCTATTAATAATATATTCAGTTATCATTGCAAAATATAGTCTACATATTGTAGGTGTGTGAGGCTACTTAAAAACAAGTAATCATTATACTGCATGAAATTTTTTCAGTTCAATATTAAATTTTATATATTTATTTTATAACAATGTATAAAATCTATAACATTAGATCATATGCAAATTATGACTTGGGCCTTTAAAATCCAAAATATTTTTTGTGTTATACATTGGGCCTCATTGTGTTGTTAGTAGGTTAACTAATTGTTTATAATAATATTAACAATCCTCTATTTTTTGCCTATAACAAACTTCCAATTTTAAAGATTATGCTTCCATGTACATTTAAAATTTGTTCTTAGCAATATCATTTCCATTCAACTCTTCCTATCTAAACACTATATATACTATCAACTATAAAGAATATACATTTGCCTATACTATTTTCTAAACCTACATTCTACAAAATTAGATGGATTATCAATACAAGAAGTCATCAAAGGTGATGAATGTATGAAATTCATACCATTGTTATATTGATACTTCTATATATGATAAATGCACACTTATAACATATGTGTTTTTGTTTTTAAGCAAATAGGAAGTGATAAAGAAATTCCATCCGATTTTTGGATTCAAGATCCACCAGTTATCATCATATGAGATGATGAATTGGTATTAGTTCCGTTACTTCAATAACAATTCTTAGCAAAAAACTCTTATTTCGATTTTATTATTTTAACTAACATCAAATATTTTTTGTGTATGTTTATAAACAGGAAGGAAATGATAATGAAAAACTCAACGATTTTTTGACTAATGATCCGCCCGTCCGCATTATATCTGATGATGAATCGGTATGAGTTTTCCCTAGCATTCAATAAAAAATATTATACAAAATATTATGTCGTGTTACTTATATTACCTTACTTATAGGACATCCCTACAAGTAAAAATACACAAAGTGGTGGAAATGGTGGTACAATTGAGAAGAGCAATTTTGTTCATATTCTCGATGCTAATGACGAAAATGACGAATGGATATGTGTAAACAAAGATTGTTTATACCATGCTAAACATGAAGACACATTGGCATTAGAACCGAATGTTGATGATGTTCCTCTTTCCGAAGAATGGAAGTGTGTAAAGAAAGATTGTTTATACCACGAACATGTTCATTATGATGATAAAAATGATGATCATAAAGTCATTCAATAAATGATAATAGACAATTAATATTAGTAACATTGTAATTTAAATTTCATGAATAAAATTATCAATGTTTCATTTCTCATAATTTATTTTGTTGATTTTTTTTAGTTTCAATTTGTTTTAGTGAAATAAATAGTGATGAAATATAATGCTTATAAAGTATTACATTATAATTCATATCTTGGGCCTAATATACCAAAACTGTTTTGAAAAGTTCTTTATACACCACCATTAATGAGATTCAGTTGGGCTAAAATTATAATGTATATATTTTAGGTTTAGACCCAAACATAGCACATTTATGGAAATCGCTACAAACATGCTAAATTAAATCTCTAATTTGTTACAATTAGTCGATTTTATTTGGCTTAATTAAAAACAAGTTTTATAAACTTTAACATATGAAAAACATCAGTGTTTAAAAGTCAAATTCAAAATATTCTTATTTGTTACCAGATGAATATGAATAAGAGGATTCTACAACCAAATCACAATCTAAATGATGTTCATGAAGGTCCTAAAACCATGTCTCAACATCTGAATGGATCTTCTGATGTACAACCTCATCAGCCGTCGATCAATGTATGCTCAAACAATGTCTTTAATCAAAGCATCTTTTATACACAATTGGAGGATCACACTTCATTACATAATGGTATGTTATTAATTCTTCATTTTATTTCTGAATTTTTTATTGAAGTTTAATTATATACTGCATCTTTTGCTACTTTTATACTCAAACTCGAATACATGATCATCCAGATATGTGCAACAAGAGAAAGTCTCATGCCGTGGATAAAACCCTAACTGATGAGGTTTTATGTTTCAATCAGTTGCCGTACAATAATCTTCTTAACTACAACCCTATAGTTACACCCACAACTGTTAAACCCATTGGTATGTTATGATACTTAGCATGTATACTATTATGTAATGATAGAGTTTTGCGCAATTCATACTGGCAATTAGCTCTTTTTTATTGACATGGTTTATCGATATTTTTTGGGTAGGTACTTCGCATCATTATCGATGGCAAAAACAAAAATTTTTGTGTAACAAGAATAGTTATCACTCAAAATCTGGATATCGTAATAGAGAAATATTGTCTACTGTTTTCCAAGATTTGGATAACAATGAGAATGTGGACATTTCAGCAAATACCGTCCAACGTTCAAAAGATTCAAGTGTTGTTGATATACATGCAAATGTGCAATCTCAACGACTTCCTCTACATGACATAACTAAGAGTAATTTTAGATCCAAATAAATAATGCTATATTTACTAACATCATATTTAAAAACTATTAATCGCTATTTGTTGATATTGTAGGTTCGAATTCAAATATCAACCAAATGTCTCAACCCTCACAATCATGGAATACTGTATCAGATTTCACAAATCCTACACCAATTAATAGAGGGCGTGGACGTCCCCGTAAGAATACTTTAGTTACTCAACAATCACCAAACCTTTCGGAAGGATCAGCAACGGTGCATGTACAAACAGGTTATTAATGCCATATTTATTTCTACATGACCTAACTACCATGAATGTTATATACAAATTCATAATGCTGCATTTTTTGTTAGTTCTTTGCAATATATATAATAATATTTGTATACGCACTAGGTACGAATTCAAACATGGACCAAATTTTGCATACGTCACAATCTGAGAATATTGTATCATCATACACAAATCCTACAAAAATTAAGAGAGGACCTGGACGTCCACGCAAGCCAGATGTACCAAAAGTCATTTCCCAACAAGTCCCCCCTGACTTACGTACACGCGTTCCTATACCAAAAGCAAGTATTCCTATTTTGTCAAATGTTACGAACACGGTAGGAAGTAGATTAGGAGTAGGACGTCCCCGTAAGAATACTGTACTTGCTCTTCATGTATCGCCAAACATTTGTGAAGGATCATCAACGGTGCCCATACAAACAGGTTCGGATATGCAATCCTTTTTTATGTACATTACATACCTACGACTAATGTTATATACAAAAACATAAGGCAATTTTTATTTTTATGTTCTTGAAACTTATTTGTCAAAATTGATTTATGTAAAAGGTACGAATTCCAACATGAACCAAAGTTTGCAAACCACAACATCAGGGAATATTGTATCAGCTTTCTCAAATCTTACACCAATTAAGAGAGGACGTGGACGTCCACGCAAGACACCTGTTACAAATACTATAGGAAATATAAACATAGGAGGACCTCCCGGGAATGATCCTTTAATTAGTCAGGTATCACCATTAAGGGTGGAAGAATCGTCAACGGTTCCTATACAAAGAGTACCTGCACCGAATACAGGTCAATGCTTTTTTTACATGATCTATAAACTATATATATTTAATCCTTCTTCTGTTAACAAACATGTATGTTTTTTTTGTTTTAAAATTAAAAATAAAATAGGTAACTCTACCAGTAGATGTGTATCGCCAAACACATCACAACCTCCTTCGACAGAAGTTACTGTAGGAAATGAACCTAAAAGGCGCGGAAGGCCTCGCAAAACAGGTACATGATTTAATTACTAACCTCTTTATAAAATATATATATTTAATACTTCTGAATTTAACAATCCTTATTTGTTAAACTCTGTAAATTAGATATCTGTACAAGTAGCGCTATAAAGCAATCTGTCCCCAACATACCTTCCATCAGTGTTAGCGGATCTCTAAGTCCTAATATGTTCACACCTGTGATACATGAAAACATCCCATTGCAAGATATCAGTTCCACCAGTAAGTTGTTTCATGATTTATGACTATCAATTTCATTCATAGCACATTCTAAGTGAACCAAAAATCAAACATGATATATAGGTAACACGTCAAAGAGAACTTGAAGATCAAGATTAGGAAACAACAGTCGTGTTCAGTTTCATATTGGTGAGCATAATTAGTCACAATAATTTCCTAATCATGTCATATTACCAATTCATGCACATAAATATTGTTGCGTATAACTATACATGTTATACAGGTAGTCCCAATATTGTCTCAACACGTTCGTCTACAACTAATAATGTTGATTCAACACAACGTCCAAACAAGGACAAAGGGAAGTCAATAGCTCATACCACGGAACCTGATTTTGTAGAGGATGATTCAGAGGATGAACATGGATATATTGAACGTATTTCAGGCATATCTAAAGGTTTAATTATTTAAAAATAAAAATTTCATAGGTTTATTTCTTTTTACTATTGATATGTTTAAGTTACTTTATATAATGTTGTATTCTAATATAACAATACATTTTATATATTCTTGCAGATTACCTTGACCATGGTGATCAGGATGTTCAATGTGTAAAATGTGGAGTAATGTTATGGCTTGCTGAGAGTAAAAGAGGAGCCCATAACTCTGCTAACACCGACTCATTTTCTATTTGTTGTGGTAAAGGAAAGATTGTATTACCTGTTGCGTTGAAGCAACCACCTGAATTGTTAACAAAACTTTTGAATGGGGAACACAGAAGAAGCAATTCATTTCTTGAGAACATACGACGGTATAACTCGATGTTTGCTTTTACATCCATGGGTGGTAACGTTGATCATACAGTTAACAATGGTCGCGCACCATATTGTTATAGAATTCAAGGCCAAAACTACCATTTAATTGGAGATTTGTTACCAAAACCTGGTGATTCACCAAAGTTTTCTCAACTTTACATTTACGATCCTTAGAACGAAATAGACAGCCACATTAATGCTGTCAGGTAAATATAATATATAACTTTTTTCTATCTCTTTATTATTATTTTTCTTCTGTTTCATTTTCATGTTAAAAGTTTATAACTAAAATACAGTATCATTAACGTTTTTTCCCAATTCATCACAGTTCCAATGCATCTGGATCATCTTCTTCTAATAGACAAATAGACCGTCAACTGACTAAAGACCTTAAAACAATGCTTGATACTAATAACCCTCTGGTAAAGAAGTATCGAATGGCTGGTCTGCAAATACGTAATGGAGTGGAAAATGTTAGAATCAGGTTGATAGGAAAGCGTGAAAAAGATGGTAGGCAATATAACCTTCCTACAGCAAATGAAGTGGCTGCACTTATTGTTGGTGAGTTTGATAACAATCATAACGAAAGAGACATTATGGTGCACAAAAACAGTGGCAAGAAGAAAAAAATTAGTGAGTTACATGTTTCATACCTTCCATTACAGTACCCGTTATTGTTCCCGTACGCAGAAGATGGTTATAGAACTGACATATACCATAAAGGTATTACAGATGAGACACCAGACAAGGATAAAAAGTATGTCACTATGCGTGAATGGTTTGCGTACCGTATACAAGATAGGCCAAATGTTTTTTCAACTATCTTAAACAGCAAGCGTTTATTCCAACAATTTTTGGTGGATGGTTACACTATGGTTGAAGCCGAGAGGCTGTTATATGTAAAAAATAAAAACAACGAATTGAGATGTGAAACATATTCCCGATTAGCTCAAGCTGCGGAATCATCTAACCAACAAAACAAGAAACGTGGAAAAAAGCTTATATTACCATCGTCCTTCACAGGTAGCCCAAGATATATGATGCAAAACTACCTTGATGCTATGGCGATGTGTAAAAATTATGGATACCCTGATCTATTTATAACCTTTACATGTAATCCAAAGTGGCCTGAGATTACAAGGTTTTTACGTAAGAAGGGTCTAAAATCAGAGGATCGTCCAGACATTACCACAAAAATGTTTAAGATCAAGTTGGATAACTTGATGAAGGACATCAAGGAGAAATGTATTTTTGGTCGAGTTCGTGCAGGTACATCTCAAGCTTTACTTAACTTTTGTTTCACAATAAATTTTTTATACGACTCGCGTTTAATTACTTAATATATTTTTATTTTTGTTTTTATAATAGAGGTTTACACAATAGAATTTCAGAAGCGTGGACTACCTCACTGTCACTTATGTGTATGGTTGGACTCAAATGACAAGTTGAGATATCCGGCAGATATAGATAGATGTATATCGGCCGAAATACCAGATATAGATGAAGACCCCGAACTACACCAGTTGGTTAAAGAATTTATGATGCACGGTCCTTGTGGTCCTGATCACAGAAACTGCCCTTGCATGGTTGAAGATAAATGTTCAAAAAAAATTCCAAAGCCATTTAATGAGGCTACTTTAATAGATGAAAGCGGCTATGCTATATATAAAAGGACAGATGATGGGAGGACTGTTAAAAAACAAGGCGCTGATCTTCATTGTGGTTTTGTCGTCCCATACAATCCAACGTTATTGAAAAGGTATCAAGCTCATATCAATGTAGAATGGTGCAATCAGTTTGGATCCATTAAGTATTTATTTAAGTACATAAACTAGGGTCCGGATAGAGTTACTGCAGCCATCGAAGATGAAGAGACGGATGAGATTAAAGACTTTTACGATTGCCGTTATTTATCAGCTTGCGAAGCTGCGTGGAGGATATTTAAGTTTGATATACATCACAGATTTCCTCCAGTTGAGCGTTTACCATTTCATCTTCCAAACGAGCATTCTGTTGTATTTGATCCCACTGAAAGTATTGACTTTCAACTCGAGCAGGCATCAGCTAATACTACCAAGTTTTTGGCTTATATGGATCTCAATAAAGTAGATACATTAGCACAATCTTTGTTGTATGTTGATATCCCAAAACATTTTGTTTGGAACAGTCAAGAAAAAATATGGACAAAACGAAAGCAAGGCAAAAGCATAGGTCGGATCCATCATGTTCCTCCATCTTGGGGCGAGCTATTTTATTTGCGTATGCTTTTAAACAAAGTTAAAGCAGCAACAGAATGGGACGACTTTAAAACATTCGACGATGTAGTATATCGTACGTATAAAGAGGCTTGCGATGCACGTGGATTGTTACAGGATGACAAGGAATACATCGAAGGCCTTCTTGAAGTAAGTGTGTGGGGAACTGGAGAGTACATTCGTAACCATTTTGTTATGTTAATACTATCGGATACTATGTCGAGACCAGAGGTTGTTTGGGAGAAGCCGTGGACTCTTTTAGCTGAAGATGTTGAAAATCTGGAAAGAATAAAAAGAAATCATCCAGGTATACTAACATTTGTCTTATCAATCATATATAATAATAGTCTTTTATAGACAAATTTTGATAGCATTTATATTTGTCAAAGTCATTCAACTAATTCTTAGACCTTTTGTGCAGGACTAAAGCTAACGGATAGACAAAATTACAATATATGTTTAACATATATTGAGGACTANGCCATTTATGCAATATCCTTTCCTGCACAGTCACAAACACAAAAACACTATATCTTTGGCGTTTCACGTTAGTTTTTGGTCTT